>OZ012618.1:13510121-13751845 GCA_963942555.1 Aleiodes leptofemur
AAAAACGGCAAATATCTGCCAATTTCCTACTTCAAATAATTCTTTAACAAATAAATTAGTTAAAAAAAGTGACAAATATGCAAATGCAAAAAATTTAAAAATCAATAATTTCAATTTTTCTCAAAAATTCTTCCTACAATAATTTATTTGTTAAAAAGCTAAACAATTGCCAGATATCTGCTAATTCCATTATTATCAAAAAAGACAGAAACCTCCACAAAAAAATCTCTATCTCCATTATCTCCCAGCAAATTCCCAAAAAAAAGATCCCAAAAATCAAAGAAAATTAAATTTTTTCCCCAAAAAAGTTCATTTTTTCCATATCTCCTAAACTAACCGAGCTAGCGAAATTTTCGTAGAGAGCTTTTTTGTAGCTACCATTTTCCTCTACAAAAAAGGTTCCCACCAAAATTTCCCTATCCCCCTTATTTCTCAAGATATCCCTCAAATCAACTTTTCACCCCATAAATCCTCAAAATTCTTTCTAAAACCCTTTTTTTTTTTACAGGAATCCCCGACAGCAGTTGAACCTCCTTTTCCAGAGCGTTCATCCTCAAAGTTAACAAAGCGTACGACCCACGACTCGGCATCACCCGATCATCAGCCAAATGTCTTCTCCAACCGTAACAAAGACCGCAAAAAATCGACTGAAGATGATATTTTCACTGAATCAGTTCGATCCTCAGACACGCCAGAAGCTGCTGCAAAGCCTTATGTACCAACTCCATCACCTCCTCGAGCACTCGCCAACAATGCACCAACACCCCAGGAGAACCACAAAAACGTAACAACCCGTAAAATCCAGCCAAAACTCTTTCAACCCCCAAAAAACATGGAAAAGTGGAGAATGGACCCATTTGACTGCAAAAAAGACGATGATCCACCTCTCAGGGCTCGTAGCAACGGTGGTAAAGCACCACCAATAAGAGTCATCGAAATAGATGAAGTACCACAGATTCCTGAAGACATACGTCAATTCATAAGCAATCATCTGACTGAAGTTTCGAGAAATCATTTTATTAGGAACAAGGAAGATTACGAGGAGCCAATACAGTGGGGTGCACCCATCAAGGTGGGTTCCACCGAGCAATTAATTAACTGCCGATACAATCGATAAAAAAATAAACAAGTATTATCACATCTTCCTGCAATATTAATGGTTTATTTAAATTAATATTCAAAATTAAAAAAAAAAAATTTCAATTTTTTTTTTTTAGTTGAAGAGAAAAAATTCGCATTTAAAAATGTGATTTGCTAAAAATTTATGATATATTTTATACGATTAGTAAAAAAAATAATAGAAATTAGATTCACGATCAACTCTATTGAGTAACGTGATTTTTCTACGTTTTTTTTAAAAAATAATGCCTTTTTTTTCTTTTGAAAATTTATTTTTTGCTGAAGTGAAAGAAAAAAAATAATGGTGATTCCGTGATTAATTTGTAATGATTAATAAATAATTAATATAAAATAAAAAATAAATTGTGTTTTTTGAGTAATTAAGAGTATTATTTATTTATTGAGGAATTTGGGATGTTTTTAAAAATTTGATCTTTTTTTTTTTCACCTTTTTTTTGATAGGTGGGAATTGCTAATGGGAGCTTGGACAAAAATCCAAGGAGGGAGAGATCGCAGACGCCTTCTACGTCACAGGAGGTGAATGATGCGGGTGTTGCATTGAGAGCTGTGCAGGTTGAGGAGAACAGGGGGAGGGGCGAGAAAAGTGGAGATGGAGATGTCTATGCTTTTGGTGATGAGGATGACGCGGATTTTCAGACCTCGAGGAAGAGGCCGAGAACAGCGAAACTAATAGGAGCACTGCCGGAACGACCGCCACTTATGAGAAAGGCGAGGATGAAGACGATGGCGTTGGACATTCCTCAGGAAGAGGAGGAGGAGGTGGCGAACCTCAAGGTGAAATAACTACGAAATTTTTGCGGGAAATTCAATTTTTTTAAATCTTTTTTTTGGAGATGACCCGGAATCTAAACGGGATAGAGCGATTTTTATAATGGGCTTTTTCAAATATTAAAAATAAACTGATTTTTGAAATTTTCTGGAAAAATTTGGAAAAGAACTTGAAACAGAAAAACAAAATTTTACATAAAAAAATCATTTCGAAAATTTTTGAAAAATTTCAAATATTTATTTATTCATCTATTTATTTTTTTTAATGTCTTCAAGAAACTGACGAAAAAATTAATATTTTTAAGATGAAGTAGGACACCTCAGAATTGGAATTTTGATAAATAAATTATTTTTAAAAAATGTAAAAAAATGCACGTGTAAAAAATTCAAAATCTTTAAGTGCAAATTTTTTAAATATTTTTTTTCTAATAATTTACTTATCAAAAAAAATTCATTTTTTTCAAATCTGTTCAAATTCCATTAATCACACAAAAAAACGTTTCAAAAAAATTTCTATCCAAATTTACCGAGTCAATCCCTAATAATTCATTTGTTCAAAAAAATCTAAAAAATTGTCAAATGTTCATTAATTCTTTTTCTTAACAAATGAGAAAAGAAATCACAAATTTGCTTATGCAGAAAATTCAAAAACCTGCAAATGCAAATTGTTCCATTATTTTTATTTACAATAATCCATTTGTTCTCTAAAATCCCCAAAAAATTCAGATTTTCCCTAATTTTATTCTCATATTTCCATTATTTTTTCTCCCCTTACCAAATAAATTATTATTATCTTTGGGATCATGAGACGTTGAAAGAAATAAATTTAACAATACTAAATAATTGTCAAATGAGCAATTCATCCAAAAATTATTTAGTATCGTTAAATTAATTTCTTCCAACGTCCCATGATGCCAAAGATAATATTGATTCAAAACGGCAATAAGAAATATAATTCAGTAGTGAAGAGGTAAAACAAGATAAGTCTCTTTTTTTCGCATCAAATTTTTTTAAAATACCTTAAAAAATAACTGAGAAAGAGCAATTTTGCCCTGACACTCTTTTGTAACTCTTGAAATTCTCTACAAAAACAGATAAATAATATCGCCTTATCTCGCTTAGTTTCCGAGATATTCCCTTCAAAATTACCTCAAAGATAAGTCGATTTATCCTGTTTTACCTCTTCACTACTGAATTGATCGAGATAAATTTTTATTGAAAAAAAAACTAAAAATTCAAAAAAGTCCTAAACTTCACACTTTTATTAACAGGATCCAGAATGGGCAGAGTCATCCCGTGGCGCAGCATCCCGGAAGCGTCCTCTAAAATCCCGCGAGCCAACTCCAGACGTCCAGAAAAAGCGCGAGCAATCTCCAGAGTACGATTTCGAGATAAGAGGAAAGCAGAAATCAAATTTGTCAGATTTCCTCCCGTCTCCTGTCTCCGAAACATCAAGCCCAAATGAGGCTTTTTCTCCTCCCTCATATCCTCGACGAGTAGTGCCCCCCAACCCCTCTCGCCCCAAAAGCAGAGGTGGTGGAAAGAGGCAGGAGGCTGCAAAAGCCATCAAAAACCTCCCAGAACTCTCAATTTCGCGGATACATCCTTCCAAAAAGAAGAAAGAACCCGGACTTTCTGAGGACGAGATAAAAAAAAAACTTGAGTCCGATTTAATGACGGACGACGAGGACGACGACACAAACCAGATTTTCGTTCCCGAAAAAACGAGCAAACGAACAGAAAACGCTTTGGCTCTTTTATCAAACGCTAATGAACAAGAGCAAGAAGATGAAAACCGCAAAAAAGCCGCGGAAAAAGCGCGAAAAGCGCGAGAGGAGAGGGAGAGACACGAAAGGGTCCAGAAGAAGATTCGAGATGAAACTGCAAGGATGCGGGCTACAGAGGCACTCGAAAAGATGGATAAAGAGAAAACGGAGAGATGGAATTCCGGGATGAAAACGAGAAATTCGGGGAGGAGGACGGAACTCGATGGAGAACAGTCGAGACAGCAAAAAAATATTTTCGAGTGGGATGCGAATAATTCTGCTGGGGATATTGAAGAGGTACAGGTGGTTAGAGATGAACCGAAGACTCCAGGAAAAGTTCAGTGTCCATGTTGCGGAAAATGGTTTCCTGAGAAAGAAGTGGAAAATCATGCAGCTAATTGCTCGGATTTTCCGGAGAGGGGAGATGAAGTGGAGGAGGTAGTTGAGAGGACACCGAATACTAGTGACATGATGAATTGTCAGGTTTGCGGAAGATACAGGACTAAAGATGGAAATGAACTTCAGGATCATATGACTAATTGTATTGCAGAAAAGGAGAGAGGTAATTTGAGGGAATCTTGGGAAATTTCACGCAGTTTCCTGGATTAAGGATGATTTTAAGGTACAATCGAGGAAAAAAAATAGAAATTTTTTGATAAAATTGTTAATAACAATTTATACAAGAGGAAATTCTCAAATCTGATTTGGTGAATCTGTGAAGAATGTGATGAGGAATGAAATAAGCCGTAGAAACAAAGAATTAATTGAAAATTAAAAAATTTTCATTATTTTTTACATTTTTTCAAACTTTTCAAGATTTAAAGGAATGTAAAAAATAATGAAAATTTTCCAATTTTCAATTAATTTTTTTTTTCTATGGCTTATTTTATTCCTCATTACATTCTTCACAGATTCACTGAATCAGATCTGAGAATTTCACGTTTCATAAATTGTTATTAGGGGAAGGTGGGGCAAAGTGGTCATCAGGGGTAAAATGGACGCATCTAAATTTTTAGGCAAATATTATGGGAAACTCTTGAAATTAATAGAAATATTAGCGGTAGATGGTTTCTGATGATTCCATTGGAAAGCTGAGGAAATTTTAGGCGGAAAACAAATGCCGGAATTAATTTTTTGGAATTATTGGCGATTTTGACTTTTTTTGAGCATTTTAGAAGGGTAAAACCCTTTTTTTTTAATTTTCAGTTTTTTGGGAATATCTTTGGTTCTATTTGTCGTAGTGTCAAAATTCCAATGGGAAATGAAAGGTGAGATCATTTGCCATCGATTCATAGGGTTTTCAATTAAAAAATATCGATTCTTAAGGTATTTATGGGTATTTTTGTGAAACAGTTTTCGTGAAACAGTTTTTGGCCTATAACTATCCCAAAAATTGATATTTTTGAATTAAAAACCCCATAAATCGATGGGAAATGAGCTCACCTTTCATTTGAGACCCACTCCGAATTGCTAAGCCCAATAGAACCAGAGATATTCGCAAAAAACTGAAAATTTTCAAAAAACAAAAGGCTTCTACCCCTAAAAAATGCCGAAAAATATCGATTTTTCAAAAAAAAAATCGAAAAAAATACGTCTGACACTTGTTTTCCGGCTAAAATTTCCTCATTTTTTCAATAGAATCATCAAAAAAAATCTATCTCCAACCGTTTCATTACAGTACCCATTTTGCCCCACTCTCCCCTAACGGTTTTATACAGAAATTTAATTTTTTTTCTGATTGTACCTCTCAATCATCCTTAATTGAATTAAATGAAATTATTTTAGCCAGCAGGAGTCAAGCGGATGTAATACCGATTCCTGATTCTCCACCACGTGCATATCAATCAATCAGTAGTCTTGGAAATTCAGAGATTTATAATGAGCATAGAAATCTTACGAGAAGGGCATCACCGAGGGGAGGTGATAGGAGCAAGAGGAAACGGCTAAATTGATAAAGACGATAGGAATTGGAGGAGATGAACTAAAAAAAGCCTAAACGTCTTCCTGCATGGATAATGGAAAGGATATAAACAAAGAAAACGTGATAAATTAATAATTTTAATCATTTGTTGCCTTTAAATTACACGAAAGCCAGTATTCGAGTTTGTGGGGGTGAAACGGGTTGAATTTTTCTTTTCATAATATCGTGGAAACGAAGATGATAGTGGAAATAAAAGACATTTGACTATTTTTTGTTTTTTTTCTCAACAAATACATTATTTTGGAGAGAATCAAAAATTTGCACATGTAGGAAATTTGAAAAACTATTAGTGCAAATTATCTAAATATTTTTTTTTGTAATAATTCATTTTCTTCAAAAAATCTAAATAATTACCAGATGTTTATTAATTTATTTTCTTCAACAAATGAATCATTTTGGAAAAAACTAAAAATTTGGGAATGTAGGAAATTTAAAAAACTATTAATGCAAATTTTTCAAATATTTCTTTTGTAATAATTCATTTGTTTGAAAAAATCTGAAAAATTGTCAAATGTTTTTCGATTTTTTTTTCTTAATGATTGAATTAGTTAGAGAAAAATAAAAAATTTGCAGATGTAGAAAATTCAAAAAACTACAAGTGCAAATTTTTTAAATATTTTTTTTGTAATAATTCATTTGTTTAAAAAAATCCAAATAATGTCAGATGTTTTCTAATTTGATTGTCATATTTCCAATATTTTTTTTTCCTTAACAAATAAATTATTTTCGAAAAAATGAAAAATTTGCACGTGTAGAAAATTCAAAAAACTACAAGTGCAAATTTTTTAAATATTTTTTTTGTAATAATTCATTTGTTTAAAAAAATCCAAAAAATGTCAGATGTTTTCTAATTTGATTGTCATATTTCCAATATTTTTTTTTCCTTAACAAATAAATTATTTTCGAAAAAATGAAAAATTTGCACATGTAGAAAATTCAAAAAACTACAAGTGCAAATTTTTGAAATATTTTTTTGTAATAATTTTTTTTTTTCTAAATGTATAGAAACTGTCAAATATCTGCTAATTTTATTATCATGAAAGGCGTGAATTTAGGGAAAATTTGAAAGAGACCTTTTTTGTAGATGAGAAAAAGATCTACAAGAAAGGTCTCCACAAGAATTTTTTGCTATCTCGTTTTACCGCCGAGATATCGAGAAAAAGAAGATCCAATCCGTTTCATCGCGTCACCAATTAAATAGATTATAAGATAAATCAGAAAGTTTGAGAGTGATTTGATGATTGAATTTGCATGTAAAGGAAAAAATGAAAAATCAATGTTAACGAAAAAAAAAAAAAAATTGTAATGAAAGATTTAGTTTTTGTAACAAGTCCAAAGAGACACACCGATGCCTTAAACTAATTTTCTTGAAAAAAAAAAAGATATTAAATTCGATGCTAAGAATTTGATATCAAAAAATTTATTATTTCTCATATTATCGTAACTATAGTCTATAAGTCGTCGTTTCGATAAGATATATATATTTTTCCTTATGTTTGATCACTGATAGAATGTTAACAATCACTACAAGAATTACATATAGTGTTCATTCGTAAACTGTGAGAATTTGTTACTGAGGAGAAAAATTTGATTACTTCATTTTGGTTTTTGTAATAAAAGTTTATGGAGAAAAAAAAGTATTGTTTAGATTTTTGTAAAAAAAAAAATTTTGTAAAAAGCGTAAAAATAAGAAGTGAAGTTTTTTGAAAAATATCTCAGTAACTAAGAGCGATAGAAGGGATTTTAGTAGAGATTTGCTTTATCTCATCAAAATTCCCCTATTTTCTCTAATTTTTGATATATTAAAAGAAAAAAAAAATTCTCAGCCTCCACTTTAGCACTTGTATCTGTTACTAAGCAAGTTCACTGTCAAAGGTCAGATTACTTGATATATTGAAATGGGAGATACTCAAGAATTGATATATAAAGCCTAACAAAACCTTCTGAACTCCAGTTTGTCGAGGAAAGTCGACCCTGACATCGAAGAATTAGCAACGCGCTTAAAAAAAAAAGCGGCAACACAATGAGGATTCGTGATAGGATAATTGGGATAATTATCAGTTTATTTCTGCGATTCTCTGAGGCTCATTGGGATCTTGACATTTGGGATGGATATGTAGACGTATCACAAGCGGAGCATTTCGGTTTTATGAGAACTCCATTAGACACCTACACTGCCTTGGATATGATGAATCGACAGAATTCTCTCTTTGGCAACAACGATGTCCTTTTCCGAGAGATCGGAAACTCTACTTCATTGTTTAGAGCACCTTTGTTCGCAGACAAAAATGAATTTGCAGCTGAGCGAATAATTCTCGTGCTCACTGGTGTCGACACGTTTGCAAAAATTACCCTGAATAATCACGAGCTTGGAAGAACCGCAAACATGCACTTGCGTTATATTTACGACATTAAAGACTACGTTATTGTGAGTAAATTTTTTTGAGTTTCGAATTTTTTTTTTTCAAATTTTCGAAATTCATTGGAATTATCGAAATTTTTGTGGAGACTTTTCTCTTGTAAAGCTCAGTCCACTTTAGAAAAAAAAAAAAGGTCATTAGGAAAAATGACTAGAGGTGCGTAGTTGCTCGCTCGCTACGCTCGCTCGCAGGTCAGGAGGAATTAGTAGGAATGTATTGTGATGAGTGTGACTCTTTGAGCCTCACTTCACTAAGAACTTCCCGATAATTTTTCTCACTTATTATTAGAAAGAATGATGAATTCAAAAAAACGAACGCAAACAATAAAGTTGAGAAGAAGTTTTTCAAAATATCTTCAGTTTCATTGAAAGTAGTATAAAAATTCTGAATGGAAGTGAGAGATGGAATCATTTGTGAGTTAAATATTGATTTATTCATTCACTTGGTATTGATTTTTGAGATAGTTAACGGGCAACAACGGATTCCTACGGAAGGTTCCATAAATAACTCAATAATCGATATTTTTTTATTGAAAACCACATAGATTGCTAAAGAATGATCCCATCTTTCACATCCATTAAGAATTTTTACGCTATCACTAATAAGACCGGAGATATTGTGAAATTTTGAGAAATTTGATTATGCTCTTGTAAAAAACTAAGAAATCGCTGAACCGATTCCAACCAAAATCTAATCAGCACTAATCTATCTCGAGATGCTTCGATTCCGATATTGATCATCTCGATCGCATTATTGATTAACGAGAAAACGTGAACGAAAAAATTGGTCACATACACACATGTTCTTAAAAACTATCAGAAAATGTTGTGGGGGTCTCAAAACGTAAGGATCAATCAAAAAATCGATAAAATATGCATTTAATACCATGTATAACATAGAAAAAATAGAAATTTCTTGAGAATTCCAAAAAATGGAGATTAAATTGTCATTTTTTTTTGCAATTTTTCGTCTTTTTTTTTTAACGAATGAATTATTTAGAAAAACACACGCGTGGGAAATGTGAAGAACTGTATAATAAATTTTTCAATATTTTCTTGTTTAGAAAAAAAAAATTTTGCTGGAAAAAAATACAGAAAAATTGTAGGATATGTGTTAATTTGATTATCATGTGTTAATGATTTTGTAATCATCCATTTCTCCTTACAGTTTCCGGAAGTGAATTCCATACATATAGATTTCAATTCATCGGTGAAAATAGCCGAGGAATTGTATAACAATCACAGCAAATCATATCCAATCTATCCGAAATGTGTTCCATCCTCGTACAACGGCGAGTGTCATGCCAACCACGTTCGAAAGATGCAGGCGAGTTTTGGCTGGGACTGGGGACCAGCATTTCCAGGCTCTGGACTTTGGTACACACCCGAGTACATAGCATTTAACAGCACGAAATTATTCAACGTGACGACAGACGTCGAATTAATTGAAAAAACCTGGAGAATCACGGTAACTGCTCACGTAGAAAATGCGCCGAACAGTGAGACGAAGCCGTTAACTGGCGCATTGACTGCGCAATTGATAATCAGCCTCGACAATAACAATAAACCTGAAGATTTCATCTCCAATACAACCCAATTCACGATAAATAACGGCGAGAAGACAACGTTCCTGAAGCTGACGCTGGATGTTCCTGAGGAACGAGTCAATCGCTGGTGGCCAAACGACTACGGCGCGCAGACTCTCTACGTCCTCAACGTCACTCTAACAAATTCGGACCACATCGATTGGAAGCATAAGAAAATCGGCTTTCGTACTGTCGAACTCGTGCAGGATCCCTTGAAAAACGGATTATCCTTCTACTTCAAGGTCAACGACGTTCCCATATTCGCCAAGGGCAGCAACCTCATCCCCGTCAGTCTCTTCGCAATACCTCCAGAAATGATCACCAAACCGGGCATTCGAAGAGCGCTGCTGCAAGCTGCGAAAGAGGCGCGGATGAACATGATTCGCGTCTGGGGCGGTGGAGTCTACGAAAAAGACGAGTTCTATGATTATGCGGATGAATACGGCATAATGATCTGGCAGGATTTCATGTTTGCGTGCTCGATGTACCCAACGACACCGGATTTTCTGGAATCTGTGGGAGAGGAGGTGCGCCAGCAGGTGTGGAGGCTGAAGAGTCACGCGTCTGTAGTGATCTGGGCGGGAAACAACGAGAATGAAGCTGCGCTTTATGGTAACTGGTATGGAACAGGCACGGAACAGGTGTACAAAGACGATTACGTCAAGCTGTACGTCGACGTGGTTAAGCGGCAGTGTGAGGAGATGGACAAGACGCGACCGTTCGTGGTGTCCAGTCCATCGAACGGAAAATTCGCGGATGAGAACGGATGGATCGGGACGAACCCGTACTCGGATCTTCATGGGGACATTCATTACTACAATTATCTTGCTGATGCATTGGACAGTAACACGTTCAAGACGCCGCGGTTTGCGTCCGAGTATGGGGTCCAGTCGTTTCCGTGGATTGAGACGTTGCGGCCTTACTGCGAGAATCCGGAGGCTGATCTCGTGAGGGGCTCGGAGTTCCTGAAGCATCGGCAGCATCTCGCGGAAGGCGACAGCTTCATGCAACTGCTGATCAGCAAGAATTTCAGGATACCCGAGACGAAAAACGCGAGTCAGGATTTTGAGTGCTTTGTTTACTTGAGTCAGTTGCATCAGGCGCTTGCGGTTAAAGCGCAGACGGAGCACTACAGACGCGCCAAAAGCAGGGTCAATGATGCGGGAGAGGGCATGACCATGGGCGCTCTTTATTGGCAGCTCAATGACGTCTGGGCGGCTCCAACGTGGTCCTCTATTGATGCTGAGGGAAGGTGGAAGATGCTGCATCATTACGCGGAAGAGTTCTTTGATCCTGTTATTGTCTCGCACAAGGTTGAGGGTGATGAGCTGAAGGTGTCGGTGGTCTCGGATCTTTTGGTAGAGGTGACTGGGTGCTTCCTTCAGATGAGCGTGTATACGGTGTATAATAACAGCGCTTCTCGGCAAAATTCTTATCATACGAAAGTGAAGAACATCACTGTGGTAAGTGGAGTTCTTTTGGGAGTAGGAGAAGATTGGGGGAAATCGAGGCAAGGGGTAAATCGGACACGTGTTCATGGTTTGTAGTGGTAAAATTACTCGGAATTTATGGGAATATTGGAGATAGGTTTTTTCTGATGATTTCATTGGAAAGCTGAGGAAATTTGCTATAGTTCTTCAAAATATTCGCTAAAAACTTGAGACTCCGAAATCAACTTTCTCTCAATTTAAGTTCATTTTGTTTGATTTCAGCCGGCTAATTCGGTGCTCGAATTACCACCAATGAGCATGGAGGTTCTCCTGAAAGTGCCAGGCTGTGAATCATTAGCAGAAGCCAAGAAGAAGTGCATAATTGAAATAATCCTGTTTAATTCAAATTATCAGAAACTAGCCCCCATAGATTACGTTTATCCAGGCTCACTGAAAGACTTGGAACTTCCAGCTTGTGATATCGGTGTGAATATCAAAACATCAACAGTTTATCCAATTCCAGAGCGATTGCGTAAATTTTATAGATTGGCTTATGAAGTGACTGTGACAAGTACTTGCACTCAATTATTCGTTTCGATTGATGCATTTGGCTTCAACGAAGGCAGATTCACGGAAAATGGCTTTCATATACTGGAAGGAAAGAAAGTCATTGGATTTATTGCCAATGCTGAACCATATTCGAAAAATCTGAGGATCACTTCACTTGGAAACATTTACTCCTCGAAGCCAATTATCGAAATTTCTTTCCCCAATTTCAATTAATATTTTTTTTTGTTGTGGAGGTGATCGAGACCTACACTGAGAAAAAAAAATGTTGTAAAAACCATCAAATATTGATGCCATTAGTCCTCAAGCTTTTTTTTTATAATAATTAAAAGATAGATTGAATTTGTTGAATTGACTAAATTCAGTAAATTTAGCAGCTTTTTAAAAATAATTTCAATAAAATATTTGCTAAGGACCAATAGCATCAACGTTTGATTGCTTTTACCACTATTTTTTTTTCAGTGTATAAGAGAGGTCCACACGAAAATTTCCACATCTTCAAATGATCTTATGATAATGAAATTAGCGAATATCTGATACAATTTTTTTGATTTTTCTAAACAAATGATTTGTTATAAATGTTTTTTTTTAAATCCTACTTGTAGTTTTGTAAAATTTTCTGCATGTGCATATTTTTGATTTCTTTTCAAATAATTTATTTGCTTAAAGAAAAAACGAAAAGTTAAATATTGCCAACTACAAGCGACTGAATAACGCTGACTACAAGTGCAAATTTTTTAAATATTTTTAGTGCAATAATTTACTTGCTTGAAGAAATGTAGAAAAACTGTCAAATATCTGCTAATTTAATTATCATAAAACGAGTGAGTTTAGTGTAAATTTGGAAGAGATCTTTTTTGTAGATGAGAAAAAGATCTACAAAAAAGGCCTTCTCAAGAATTTCTTGCTATCTCGCTTTACCGCCGAGATATCGAGAAAAAGAAGATCCAATCCGTTTCATCGCGTCACCAATTAAATAGATTATAAGATAAATCAGAAAGTTTGAGAGTGATTTGATGATTGAATTTGCATGTAAAGGAAAAAATGAAAAATCAATGTTAACGAAAAAAAAAAAAATTGTAATGAAAGATTTAGTTTTTGTAACAAGTCCAAAGAGACACACCGATGCCTTAAACTAATTTTCTTGAAAAAAAAAAGATATTAAATTCGATGCTAAGAACTTGATCTCAAAAAAATTATCATTTCTCATATTATCATAACTAAAGTCTATAAGTCGTCGTTTCGATAAGATATATATATATTTCCTTATGTTTGATCACTGATAGAATGTTTACAATCACTACAAGAAATACATATAGTGTTCATTCGTAAACTGTGAGAATTTGTTACTGAGGAGAAAAATTTGATTACTTCATTTTGGTTTTTGTAATAAAAGTTTATGGAGAAAAAGAACTGTTAAGATTTTCCTTTAAAAAAAGATAAATAATATGTTTGTAAAAATCATAAAAATAAGAAGTTAAGTTTTCCGGAAAATATCTCAGAAATTAGTAAAAATAGAAGGAATTTTAGTTGGGATTCGTTTTTTTTATCTTATCGAAAGTCCCCTATTTCCTCTAATTTTTGAAACATTACAAGGAAAAAAAACAAACAAAATTTCTTAATCTCCATTTTGGCTACACATGTATTTACTACTATAAGTAATGTCACTGCCAAAGGTCAGATTATTTGAAATTTTGAAGTAGTAGGTACTCAAGAATTGATATATAAAGCCTAACAAAATCCTATGAACTCAGTTTGTCGAGGAAAGTCTACCCTGACATCGAAGAATAAACAACGCACTTAAAAAAAAAGCGGCAACACAATGAGGATTCGCAATTGGATAATTGGGATAATTATCAGTTCATCATTGCGATTCTCTGAGGCTCATAGGCATCTTGAAACTTGGGATGGATATATAGATGTATCACCAGCCAAGTATTTCGGTCCTACTCGGCCTCCATTGGACACATACACCGTCCTGGATACGAGCAATCAGCTGAATCCTCTTTTTGCCAGCAACGATGTTCTCTTCCGAGGCATCGGAAATGCCTCTTCAGTTATCAGAACGACTCTTCCTGTAGAAAACTATGAATTTGAAGAAGAACGAATCATCCTGGTGCTCAGGGGTGTCGATACATTTGCAAAAATTTCCCTGAATGATCACGAACTTGGAAGAACCTCGAACATGCACTTGCGTTATGTTTACGACATCAAAGACTACATTAGTGTGAGTAAATTTTTTTAAATCAATTGGAAATATCAAAATTTTCGTGGAGATCGAGAAAGCAATATGATAGTAAAAATAGCAATTTTTTGAAAGATTTTTTTCTCTTTTCACAAATAAATTATTTCAAAAAACTCTAAATACGATTTTTTTTTCAATATTTGGTTCGCTGATAATTTATTTGTTTGAAAAAAAAATCGAAATAATTGTCAGATTTCTAACAATTTTATAGTCATGAAGACACAAGCTTCAGGCTTTTTTTTAAGCCTTGACGAATAAATTATTTGAGGAAAATAAATAAATATGCACATGCATAGAAAAAGGAAATTCGAAAAACTATAAGTGTAAATTTTTCAAATATATTTTTTTTTTGTAGAAATTTACGTGTTCAAATAATTCAAAGAAAATTGGGTCAAATGTTTGTTAATTTCATTTTTATGATCTCAGTATTGTCTTTTTCTAAAAAATGAATTATAACAAAACTATAAAAAAAGAACTATTTAACTCTTGAACTATTAAAAAAAAAAAAGTGCAATTTTTCTTTATTTTTTGTTATTAAGAATAAATTCTTCGAATTTATTTGTCTAAAAAAATCCAAAAAAGTTTACGAATGTGTGTCTAATTATATTATCATGCATTAATAATTCTATATTTTTCCATTTAACTCTTCACAGTTGTCGAAGGAGAATGAACTGTCGATAGAGTTCACCTCATCAGTTAAAGTAGCCGAAGAATTATATAACAATCACAGAAAATCTTATGCAGTCCATCAAAAATGTCTTTCATCGTTATACAACGGTGAGTGTCACGTCAACCACATTCGAAAGATGCAGGCAAGCTTTGGCTCAGACTGGGGACCAGCATTTCCAGGTTCTGGACTCTGGTACACACCCAAGTCCATAGCATTCAGTATCACGAAATTACTCGATGTGACGACAGACGTCGAATTAATTGAAAAAACCTGGAGAATCACGATAACTGCTCACGTAGAAAATGCGCCGAACAGCGAAGCAAAGCCGTTGACCGGTGTATTGATTGCAACATTGATAATCGGAGTCAATTCATACAATAATTGGATAGATTCCATCTACAATAACACCGAATTCACGATAAACAATGGTGAGAAGACAACATTCTTAAAGCTGACGCTGAATGTTCCTGAGGAACGAGTCAATCGTTGGTGGCCAAATGACTATGGTGCGCAGACTCTCTACGACCTCGACGTCACTTTGATGAACTCGTATAACGCTGATTTGCAGCAAATGAAAATCGGCTTTCGAACGGTCGAACTTGTGCAGGATCCCTTGGAAAAGGGACTATCCTTCTACTTCAAGGTCAACGACGTTCCCATATTCGCCAAGGGCAGCAACCTCATTCCCGTCAGTCTCTTCGCGAAACCTCCAGAAAAGATCTCCAAAGTGGGCATTCAACGAGCGTTGCTGCAAGCTGCGAAAGAGGCACGGATGAACATGATTCGCGTTTGGGGCGGTGGACTCTACGAATCGGACGAGTTCTATGATTTAGCGGATGAATACGGCATAATGATCTGGCAGGATTTCATGTTTGCGGGCTCGATGTACCCAACGACACCAGATTTTCTGGAATCTGTGAGAGAGGAGGTGCGCCAGCAGGTGTGGAGGCTGAAGAGTCACGCGTCTGTAGTGATCTGGGCGGGAAACAATGAAAATGAAGCTGCGCTTTATGGAAACTGGTATGGAACAGGCACGGAACAGGTGTACAAAGACGATTATGTCAAGCTGTACGTCGACGTGGTGAAACGGCAGTGCGAGGAGATGGACAAGACGCGACCGTTCGTGGTGTCTAGTCCGTCGAACGGAAAATTCGCGGATGATAACGGATGGATCGGGACGAATCCGTATTCGGATCTTCATGGGGACATTCATTACTACAATTATCTTGCTGATTCATTGGACAGTAACACGTTCAAGACGCCACGGTTCGCGTCGGAATATGGGGTCCAGTCGTTTCCGTGGATTGAGACGTTGCGGCCTTACTGCGAGAATCCGGAGGTTGATCTCGTGAGGGGCTCGGTGTTCCTGAAGCATCGGCAGCATCTCGCGGGTGGCGACGGCTTCATGCAGCTGCTGATCAGCAAGCATTTCAGAATTCCCGAGACAAAAAACGCGAGCCAGGATTTTGAGTGCTTTGTTTACCTGAGTCAGCTGCATCAGGCGCTTGCGGTTAAAGCACAGACGGAGCACTACAGACGCGCCAAAAGCAGGGTCAATGATGCGGGAGAGGGCATGACCATGGGCGCTCTTTATTGGCAGTTCAATGACGTCTGGGCGGCTCCAACGTGGTCCTCTATTGATGCTGAGGGAAGGTGGAAGATGCTGCATCATTACGCGGAAGAGTTCTTTGATCCTGTTATTGTCTCGCACAATATTGAGGGTGATGAGCTGAAGGTGTCAGTGGTCTCGGATCTTTTGGTAGAGGTGACTGGGTGCTTCCTTCAGATAAGCGTATATACGGTGTATAATGATAGCGCTTCTTGGCGCAAACCTTATCATAAGAAAGTGGAGAACATCACTGTGGTGAGTGGAGATTTTTTGGGAGTAGTAAATCAGACACGTGCTGGTTTTGGTGTTTTATGTTGTGAAAATTAATCAAAATTGATGGAAATGCTGGAGACAGGCTTCTTTCTGATGATTTCATCGGAAAGCTGAGGAAATTCACCATGGAAATCATATATCAGAAGTTATATTTTGGAATTTCTTTCAAAAATGCCATTTTCTCACCCAAGATTTAAAGGTAAAAGTCTTCTGTTTTTGAAAAATTTTAGGTTTTCGGGAATATCTCTGGTTCTATTGGTCGTAGTGATCTGAGGTTCATTGTAAATAAAAGGTGAGCTCATTTCTCATTAATTCATGTGGTTGAAAAAAAAATTTACCATTTTTCAAGTACTTATAGGGCAAAAACTAATTTTTCGAAAATGGACTGAGAGTATTTCAAAAATTGATGGAAAAAAATTTGAACCACACAAATCTATGAGAAATGAGCTCATCTTTCATTTGAGATCGATTCCAGATCGCTACGACCAACAGAACCTGAGATATCGCCGAAAAAGTGAATTTTTTCGATTTTCAAAAGGATTACTCCTTCAAAACTTGTCCAAAGTAGTGAAATTTTTCAAAAGGAAAAAAAAAAATTTTGACCCATGTTTACCACCCAAAATCTTCTCAGCTTTTCAATACAATTATCAGAAAATCTCCATCTCGAATCGTTCAATGAAAATATCCACTTCACTTCCCGTTCCCCTATTTTGGGAAATAGCGAAATTTTTGTAGAGACCATTTTTTATAGTTTGGATTATCCTCCACAAAATGAATCCTCTTAGAAAATTTTCTATTTCCATTATTTTTTCGGAATATTCGTTAAAAATTTGTGATACAAAAATCAGCTTTTTCTCATTTATTTCCTTCTATTTGATTCCAGCCGGCTAATTCGGTGCTTGAGTTGCCACCAATGAGCATGGAGGCTTTCATGAAAGATGCAGGCTGTGGATCATTAGCAGAAGCCAAAAAAAAGTGCATAATCGAATTAGTCCTGTTTAATTCAAATTATCAGAAGCTAGCTCCCATAGATTACGTTTATCCAGGCTTACTGAAGGACTTGGAACTTCTAGCTTGTGATATCGGTGTGAATATCAAAACATCAACATTTTATCCAATTCCAGAACGATTGCGTAAATTTTATAGATTGACTTATGAAGTGACTGTGACAAGTACTTGCACTCAATTATTCGTTTCGATTGATGCATTTGGCTTCAACGAAGGCAGATTCACGGAAAATGGCTTTCATATACTGGAAGGAAAGAAAGTCATTGGATTTATTGCCAATGCTGAACCATATTCGAAAAATCTGAGGATCACTTCACTTGGAAACATTTACTCCTCGAAGCCAATTATCGAAATTTATTTCCCTAATTTTAATTAAAATCTTTTTTTGTTGTGGAGGTGATCGAGACCCACACTGAGAAAAAAATAGCGGTGAAAACAATTGAATATTGATGCCATTTAATAAAAAAAAAAAAAGATAATAAATCCGATGCTAAGTGTTTTATATTGAAAAATATTATCATTTCTCATATTATCGTAATTAGAGTCTATAAGTCGTCGTTTCGATAAGATATATATATTTTTCCTTATGTTTGATCACTGATAGAATGTTTACAAACACTACAGGAATTACATATAGTGTTCGTTCGTCAACTGCGAGAATTTATTACTGAGGTGAAAAATTTGATTACTTCATTTTGGTTTTTGTAATAAAATTTTATAAAAAAAAAGTATTTAGATTTTTGTCAAGAAAAAAATATTATAAAAATCGTGAAAATAAGAAGTGAAGTTTTCCGGAAAATATTTCAAAAACTGAGACAGATAGGAGAAATTTCAGCGAAGATTTTTTTTTTCAACTTATCAAAATTCTCCTATTTTCTCCAATTTTTAAAATATTCCAAGTAAAAAAAAAACAAAAACTTTCAATCTCCACTTCAGTTATACTTGTATATCTGTTACTATGCAAAGTCACTGTCAAAGGTCAGATTACTTGAAATTTTGAAGTGGGGAGGTACTCAAGAATTGATATATAAAGCCAAATAAAATCCTCTGAACTCAGTTTGTCGAGGAAAGTCGACCCTGACATCGAAGAATTAGCAACGCACTTAAAAAAAAAAAAAGCGGCAACACAATGAGGATTCGCGATTGGATAATTGGGATAATTATCAGTTTATCTCTGCGATTCTCTGAGGCTCATTGGGATCTTGACACTTGGGATGGATATATAGACGTATCACCAGCAAAGTATTTCAGTCACATTCAGTCTCCATTAGACACCTACACCGTACTGGGTACGAGCTATCGGGAGAATCCTCTCTTCGGCAGCAACGATGTGCTCTTTCGATGGAACGCAAACGCTTCTTCAGTTATCAGAACGATTTTTCTCGTTGATAAAAATGAATTTTCAGCTGAACGAATCATCCTGGTGCTCAGGGGTGTCGATACATTTGCAAAAATTTCTCTGAATGATCACGAACTTGGAAAAACCTCGAACATGCACTTGCGTTATATTTATGACATTAAAGACTACATTAAAGTGAGTAAATTTTTTCTTATTTTTTAAAAAACTAATTAGAAATATTGAAATCTTCGTGGAGATCAAGAGAGTAATATGATAGTGAAAATAGCAATGAAACTTAAAATAGCAGACATCGGACAAGTTTTAGTCTCTTTTTTCTTGATAAATGAATTATTGAAAAAATAAAAAATATGCACATGTAGAAAAATCAAAAACCTATGAGTATAGATTTTTTTCATTTTTTTTCTGCAATAATTCACTTGTTTAAAAAATTCCAGAAAAATTGTGTCACATATTTGCTAATTTCATTGTTATATTTCCAGTATTTTTTTTCCCTGACGAGTAAATTATTCTGGAGAAAATGAAAAATTTGTACATATCAAATAAATTCAAAAAAGTACAAGTACAATTTTTAAATTATTTTTTTTTTCGAATAAATTGTCAAAATTTGTTTTTCTAAAAAAAAAATTTTTTTTTAAATTATCCGATATATCTTAATTTTATTATCATTTATTAATGATTCTGTAATTTTCCATTCAACTCTTTACAGTTTCCGGAGCAGAATGAACTATGGATAAAATTCACCTCACCGGTTAAAGTAGCCGAAGAATTATACAACAATCACAGCAAATCCTATCCAGTCTACCCAAAATGTGTTCCATCTTTATACAACGGTGAGTGTCACGCCAACCACGTTCGAAAGATGCAGGCAAGCTTTGGCTGGGATTGGGGACCAGCATTTCCAGGTTCTGCACTTTGGTACACACCTGATTACATAGCATTCAACAGTACGAAATTATTCGATGTGACGACAGACGTCGAATTAATTGAAAAAAACTGGAGAATCACGGTAACTGCTCACGTAGAAAATGCGCCGAACAGCGAGGCGAAGCCGTTAACTGGCGCATGGACTGCACAATTGATAATCAGCCTCGACAATAACAATAAACCTAAAGATTTCATCTTCAATACAACCCGATTCACGATAAATAACGGCGAGAAGACAACGTTCCTGAAGCTGACGCTGGATGTTCCTGAGGAACGAGTCAATCGCTGGTGGCCCAACGACTACGGCGCGCAGACTCTCTACATTCTCAACGTCACTTTGACAAACTCGGACCACATCGACTGGAAGCATAAGAAAATCGGCTTTCGAACGGTCGAACTCGTGCAGGATCCCTTGAAAAACGGATTATCTTTCTACTTCAAGGTCAACGATGTTCCCATTTTCGCCAAGGGCAGCAACCTCATCCCCATCAGTCTCTTCATGAAATCTCTAAAACCAAAGATCTACACCAAAGCGGGCATGCAACGACAGCTGCTGCAAGCTGCGAATGAGGCACGGATGAACATGATTCGCGTCTGGGGCGGTGGAGTCTACGAATCGGACGAGATCTATGATTTAGCGGATGAATTCGGGATAATGATCTGGCAGGACTTCATGTTTGCGTGTTCGATGTACCCAACGACACCAGATTTTCTAGAATCTGTGGGAGAGGAGGTGCGCCAGCAGGTGTGGAGGCTGAAGAGTCACGCGTCTGTGGTGATCTGGGCAGGAAACAATGAAAATGAAGCTGCGCTTTATGGTAACTGGTATGGAACAGGCGCAAAACAGGTGTACAAGGACGATTATGTCAAGCTGTACGTCGACGTGGTTAAGCGGCAGTGCGAGGAGATGGACAAGACGCGACCGTTCGTGGTGTCTAGTCCGTCGAACGGAAAATTCGCGGATGATAACGGATGGATCGGGACGAATCCGTACTCGGATCTTCATGGGGACATTCATTACTACAATTATCTTGCTGATGCATTGGACAGTAACACGTTCAAGACGCCGCGGTTTGCGTCCGAGTATGGGGTCCAGTCGTTTCCATGGATTGAGACGTTGCGGCCTTACTGCGAGAATCCGGAGGTTGATCTCGTGAGGGGCTCGGAGTTCCTGAAGCATCGGCAGCATCTCGCGGGTGGTGACGGCTTCATGCAGCTGCTGATCAGCAAGCATTTCAGAATTCCCGAGACAAAAAACGCGAGCCAGGATTTTGAGTGCTTTGTTTACCTGAGTCAGCTGCATCAGGCGCTTGCGGTTAAAGCACAGACGGAGCACTACAGACGCTCCAAAAGCAGGATCAATGATGCGGGAGAAGGGATGACCATGGGCGCTCTTTATTGGCAGTTCAATGACGTCTGGGCGGCTCCAACGTGGTCCTCTATTGATTCTGAGGGAAGGTGGAAGATGCTGCATCATTACGCGGAAGAGTTCTTTGATCCTGTTATTGTCTCGCACAAGGTTGAGGGTGATGAGCTGAAGGTGTCGGTGGTCTCGGATCTTTTGGTAGAGGTGACTGGGTGCTTCCTTCAGATAAGCGTATTTACGGTGTATAATGATAGCGCTTCTTGGCGGAAGCCTTATCATAAGAAAGTGGAGAACATCACCGTGGTGAGTGGAGATTTTTTGGAAGTAGGGGCAGATTGGGGGGGGGGGGGGGGATGAAAGCAGGGCGTAAATCATACACGTGTTAGTTTTGGTGTTTTATACTGTGAAAATTAATCGAAATTGATGAAAATATTGGAGATCGGTTTTTTCTGATGGATCCATTGAAAAGCTGAGGAAATTTGTCATGGAAGTCATATGTCAGAAGTTGTATTTTTGAATTCTTCAAAAATTCCATTTTTTAAGCAAGATTTGAAGGTAAAAGTCTTCAGTTTTTGAAAAATTTTAGGTTTTCGGAAATATCTCTGGTTCTATCGGTCGTAACAACCTGGGGTTGATCTTAAATGAAAGATGAGCTCATTTTCCATTGATTTATGTGGGTGAAACGAAAAATGATCAATTTTCCAATTACAAAAACTTAGTTTATAAGGCAAAAACTAATTTTTCGAAAATAGCGGATAAGTATTCCAAAAATTGATGAAAAAAAAAATTTGAACCACACAAATTGATGAGAAATGAACTCACCTTTCATTTGAGATCAACTCTAAATCGCCACGACCAACAGAACCGGAGATATCACCGGAAAAGTGAATTTTTTCGATTTTCAAAAGGACTATCCCCTCAAAACTTGTCCAAAAAAGTAAAATTTTCTCCAAAAATTGAAAAAACATTAATTCTGAACCATATTTTTCACCTAAAATTTTCTCAGCTTTTCAATAGAATCACCAGCAATTCTCCATCTCGAACCGTTCAATTGAAATGTTCACTCCCCCCCCCCCCCCTTTCCCCTATTTCAGGAAATAGCGAAATTTTTGTAAAAACAATTTTTTGTAGTTCTGATCATCCTCCACAAAATAAATCCTCTCAGAAATTTCGTTAAAAATTTGAGATGCAAAAATCAGCTTCCTCTCATTTGACTCATTTTATTTGATTTCAGCCAGCTAATTCGGTGTTCGAATTTTCACCTATGAGCATGGAGGCTCTCATGAAAGATGCAGGTTGTGGATCATTAGCAGAAGCCAAAAAAAAATGCATAATCGAATTGATCCTGTTTAATTCAAAATATCAGAAGCTAGCTCCCATAGATTACGTTTATCCAGGCTCACTGAAAGACTTGGAACTTCCAGCTTGTGATATCGGTGTGAATATCAGAACATCAACATTTTATCCAATTCCAGAACGATTGCGTAAATTTTATGAATTGACTTATGAAGTGACAGTGACAAGTACTTGCACTCAATTATTCGTTTCGATTGACGCATTCGGCTTCTTCGAAGGTAGATTCACGGAAAATGGCTTTCATATACTGGAAGGAAAGAAAGTCATTGGATTTATTGCCAATGCTGAACCATATTCGAAAAATTTGAGGATCACTTCACTTGGAAACATCTACTCGTCGAAGCCAATTATCGAAATTTCTTTCCCTAATTTTAATTAAATTTTTTTTTTGTTGTGGAGGTGATCGAGACCTTTACGGAGGAAAAAAACATGGTGAAAACAATTACATATTGATGCCATTATTTTCTTAAAAAAAAAAAAAAAAATATTAAATTTGATGCGAAGAATTTGATATTAAAAAAATTATCATTTCTCATATTATCGTTTTGATGAGATATATATATATTTCTCTTTATGTTTCATCACTGATACCATGCTTACAAGTACTACAGAATTACATATAGTGTTCGTTCGTCAACTGCGAGAATTTGTTACTGAGGTGAAAAAATTTGATTACTTCATTTTGATTTTGTAATAAAAGTTTATGGAAAAAAAAGTTTTTTGTAAATTTGTGTAAATTTTTTTTTTGTAAAAATCATAAAAATAAGAAGTGAAGTTTCTTGAAAAATATCTCAAAAACTCAGAAAGATAGAAGAAATATCAAGTATTCATCGAGTATTTGTAGTAAATTTTTTTAGACGAACGTTCTTTTCAATATAAAATCATTGTTTCAATTGCACACACACACATAGATAATATAACTTGATGATTAATAACTAAAAATATAGAATCTTTGACACACGTAAGTATAAGATCTTAACTAATCAATAAATCGAATAATTAAACATTTAAATTTGGATAAGCTTCATAAAGTGTCCAGAGTCTGAAATGAACTTATCCCAAAGATATTTTTTAAAATTAATGACTTTCGAGAATATTTTGAAAAATAAGCCAAGTAGAGTGATTTCGCTTGAATCTTTCTTTGCAGAGAATTTCAAGGGCTACACGAGAGGATTCAGATGCAATTGCGCTATCTCATCCAGTTAACGCGAAATTGAAGAAAAATGGATTTCATGGATAAAATACTCATTCGATTTTGCTTCTTCACTTCTCAGTTGTCTCTATTTTTCTTGTTCATATCGTAAAATATTTAACATTGTGATTGTTTCAAATCGAAAAAGAGGAGTCTGGAGAGGATACTCTTTGGCTTCTTCATATCGTCGACCTAGAAACAATAGAGCGTAAGCGCCAAAAAACCCACTTTTCAGAGGGAAAAGGGCGTATGTCCAAAATGCCTCTGAAAATGTTTTTTATGCTCTCCCGATGCAAAAAAAGCGAATTTAGAATCTGAGTAACAAAAGGGCGTATTTGCCAATCTTAGCAGGAATAGGGCGTATTTGCAACATATACGCCTTTTTGTTATTACGTTTTTTTTTTTGCTTCACTTCCCTGATTTATTTAATACCAAAAGGGCGTATGTTTGGAAGATACGCCCTTTTGTTATTAATTATGACATTAAATTCTTGGAAAGTTATGAAAATTCATAACAGTAAAAGGGCGTATGTTTCAAACATACGCCCTTCTGTTATTAATTTTATCATGGAAACATAGTCCATGAAAAAACATGATTTATATAATTTTTTGTGTGTTTTGCTTAATTTATGTATTATAATATATTGTTGGTTTTTAGCGACAGTAAAAAAATTGTGTTACAAAAAACTTTTTATCGCTTTCATCTCGTCTATTGCATCATAGCAGGAAGAACAGTGTCGCCAGGGTTGATGTCACCCGTTCGGTTTTCCCACTAAATCGACCCCTTCATCGCGATAAGTTGACCTATCCAAAAATTTTCGAAAATTCCGCCACATATTCAATCATATTGTATGACTTCTCGGCCTTTTACAATTTTTCATCCCTTCCCCTCCCCTTAATTACTATGCTATAATACGATGTATTCCAGTTGTTGAGATAATAGAAATATAAGTGGAGATTTTTTCTCAACTCATCAAAATGCTCCTATTGTCTCTAATTTTTTAAATATTACAATGAAAAAAAACAAAACTTCTCAATCTTCACTTCAGCTATACTTGTATATCTGTTACTATGCAAAATCACTGTCAAAGGTCAGATTACTGGAAATTTTGAAATGGGAAAAACCTCAAGAATTGATATATAAAGCCAAATCAAATTCTCTGAACTCAGTTTGTCGAGGTAAATCGACCCTGACAACGAAGAATTAGCAACGCACTTAAAAAAAGGAAATCGGGAACACAATGAGGCCTCGCGATTGGATAATTGGGATAATTATCAGTTTATCTCTGCGATTCTCTGAGGCTCATCAGCTTCTTATCTTTTGGGATGGATATTCAAACGTATCCCCAATGAAGACTTTCCATCGTCAACGTATTCCATTAGACACCTACACTATCCTGGCTGGACTACAACATGTGAACCCTCTCCTCGGCAGCAACGATGGTTTCTTCCGAGAGAACGCAAACGCTTCTTCAGGTATCAGAACATATTTCCCCATAGATAACTGGGAAGTTAAAGCTAAACGAATCATCCTGGTGCTCAGCGGTGTCGATACATTTGCAAAAATTTCTCTGAATGATCACGAACTTGGAAGAACCTCGAACATGCACTTGCGTTATATTTATGAAATTGGAGATTACGTTATGGTAAGTAAAATTTTCTTATTTTTTTTTGAAATTCATTGGAAATATTGAAATTTTCGTGAAGAACAAGGGTGTAATATGATAGTAAAAATAGCAATGAAACTTAAAATAGCAGATATCTGACAATTTTTCAGATTTTTTTTTCTCCTTTCACAAAAGTTCCAAAATAGAATCCTGCCTTAATTATTTTTTTTCGAATAAATTGTTCAAATTTGTTTTTCTAAAAAATGTTTTGAAAAATTGTCAGATATATATTAATTTTATTATCATTTATTAATAATTCTGTGATTTCCCATTCAACTATTCGCAGTTTCCAGCGGAAAATGAACTATGGATAGAATTCACCTCACCAGTTGAAAGAGCCGAAGAATTATACAACGATCACAGCAAATCCCATCCAGTCTACCCAAAATGTGTTCCATCCTCATACGGCGTGTGTCACGTCAACCACATACGCAAAATGCAGGCAAGCTTTGGCTCGGACTGGGGACCAGCATATCCAGGTTCTGGACTCTGGGACACACCTGAATACATAGCAATACGCACCACAAAATTATTCGATGTGACGACAGACGTCGAATTGATTGAAAAAACCTGGAGAATCACGATAACTGCTCACATAGAAAATGCGCCGAACAGCAAGACGAAGCCATTAACTGGCGCATTGATTGCGCAATTGATAATCAGCCGCGATGAGTATAATAAACCCAAAGATTTCATCTCCGATAGGACTCAATTTACGATAAACAACGGCGAAAAGACAACGTTCCTGAAGCTGACGCTGAATGTTCCTGAGAAACGAGTCGATCGCTGGTGGCCAAACGACTACGGTGCACAGACCCTCTACGACCTCAACGTCACTTTAACAAACTCGGACTATGATAACGAGAAGCATAAGAAAATCGGCTTTCGTACGGTCGAACTCGTGCAGGATCCCTTGAAAATCGGAGCATCTTTCTACTTCAAGATCAACGACATTCCCATATTCGCCAAGGGCAGCAACCTCATCCCCATCGGTCTCTCTGCGAATTATCCATCAGGGATCCCCAGAGTGATCAGACAACGAAGGCTGCTGCAAGCTGCGAGAGTGGCGCGGATGAACATGATCCGCGTCTGGGGCGGTGGAATCTACGAATCGGACGACTTCTATGATTTAGCGGATGAATACGGCATAATGATCTGGCAGGACTTCATGTTTGTGGACTTGATGTACCCAACGACACCGGATTTTCTAGAATCCGTGGGAGAAGAAGTGCGCCAGCAGGTGTGGAGGCTGAAGAGTCACCCGTCTGTGGTGATTTGGGCGGGAAACAGTAACAATGAAATGGCGCTCCATGAAAAGTCGTATGGAACAGGCACGGAACAGGTGTACAAAGACGATTATGTTAAGTTGTACGTCGACGTAGTGAGGCAGCAGTGCAAGGCGATGGACCAGACGCGGCCGTTTGTGTTGTCCAGTCCATCGAACGGGATAGCCACGGATGAGAACGACTGGATCAGGAATGATCCGAACTCGGCGCTTTTTGGTGACATTCATCACTACGATTATCCCCCTGAGCCATTGGACAATCTTAGGTTCAGGACGCCGAGGTTTGCTTCGGCGTATGGGGTCCAGTCGTATCCATCGATTTGGACGCTGCGGAATTACTGCCAGAATCGAGCGGTTGATCTCGTGAGGGGCTCGGAGTTTCTGAAGAATCGGCAGCATGTCAGGGGGGGTGACGACTCCATGCAGCTGATGATCAACAAGAATTTCAGGATACCCGAGGCGAAAAACGCGAGCCAGGATTTTGAGTGCTTTATTTATCTGAGTCAGCTGTATCAGGCGCTTGCGATTAAAGCGGAGACAGAGCACTACAGACGCGCGAAGAGTAGTGTCAATGATGCGGGTGAGGGCATGACCATGGGCGCTCTTTATTGGCATCTCAATGACGTCTGGGCGGCCCCAACATGGTCCTCTATTGATATAAAGGGGAGGTGGAAGATACTGCATAATTATGCGGAAGAGTTCTTTGCTCCTGTTATCGTCTCGCATAAGGTTCAGGGTGATGAGCTGAAGGTCTCGGTGGTCTCGGATGTTTTGGCAGAGGTGACTGGGTGCTTTCTTCAGATAAACGTGCATAAGGTGTATAATGATAGCGCTTCTCGGCGGAATCCTTATAGTAAGAGAGTGGAGAACATCATTGTGGTGAGTAGAGATTTTTTGGAAGTAGGGAAAGATGGGGGGGGGGGGGGGGGGAGGGATGAAGGCAGGGGGTAAATCAGACACGTGTTAGTATTGGTGTTTGATACTGTGAAAATTAATCGAAATTGATGGAAATGTTGGAGGTTCATAGGTTCTTTCTGATGACTCCACTGGAAAGCTGAGGAAAATCACCATGGAAATCTTATATGAAAACTTATATTTTTCAATTTTTTTTTTTACGCAAGATTTGAAGGTGGACGTTTTCTGTTTTTGATATTTTTTAGGTTTCCAGGAATATCTCTGATTCTATTGATCGCAGTGACCCACATTCTCTCAGAAATTTTCCTATTTCCATCATTTTTTCGAAATCGTCGTTAAAAATTTGAGACACAAAAATCAACTTTCTCTCATTTAATTTCATTTTATTTGATTTCAGCCAGTTAATTCGGTGCTTGAATTGCCACCAATGAGCATGGAGGCTCTCATGAAAGATGCAGGCTGCGGATCATTAGCAGAAGCCAAAAAAAAGTGCATAATCGAATTAATCCTATTCAATTCAGAGTATGAGAAGCTAGCACCTATAAATTATGTTTATCCAGGCAAACTGAAGGACTTGGAACTTCCAGCTTGTGATATTAGTGTGGATGTCGAATCAGGTTTTCATCCAATTCCAGAAAGATTGAGTAGATTTTATGAATTTTCTGACAAATTCACTGTCACAAGTACTTGTACTCAATTATTCGTTTGGATTGAGCACAGGAGCGTCTACGAAGGTAAATTCACGGAAAATGCCTTTCATATACTGGAAGGAGAGAAAGTCATTGGATTTCTCGGTAAAAAGAAAACATATAATAGATCACTGAGGATTCATTCACTTGGAAATATCTACTCGAAGCCAATTATCGAAATTTATATCTCTCATTAATATCTTTTTTTGTAGGGGAGCTGATTGATATCAGGGTGGCGACTGAAAACTAATTTCAAAATTCCCTGACTTTTCCATGACTAAAAATGAAAATTCCAGGACGTACAGAAAAAACTATTATTTAAATATCGGGGAAGGTGGGGCAATACGGAGATAATGGGTAAAATGGACACATTTGAGTTTTTATGCATATATTATAAAAAAATCCTTAAATGAATGAAAATATTGGAGATGGATTTTTTTCAATGATTCCATCGGAAAGCTGAGAAAATGTTAGTCGAGAAACATGTGCCAGAATTGATTTTTTTCAATTTTTTGAGAATTCGATATTTTTTGTCATTTTTGAGGGGTAATCCTTTCGATTTTTGAGCAAAAATTCAGTTTTTTGAAAATATCTCTGGTTCTGTTGGTCGCAGCGACCTGGGACCGATTTCAAATGAAAGGTGAGATCATTTCCCATCGATTTATGGGGTTTTGAATTTGAAAACATCGATGTTTCAGATAGTTATGGGAACTTCCGTGAAAAATTATGATTATCGGTTTTTGTCCCATAACTATCTGAAAAATCGATATTTTCAAATTCAAAACCCCATAAATCGATGGGAAATGATCTCACCTTTCATTTAAAATCGGTTCCAGATCGCTACGACCAATAGAACCAGAGATATTCCAGAAAAACTGAATTTGTTCAAAAATCGAAAGGCTCTTACCCCTCAAAAATTCCAGAAAATATCGAATTCTCAAAAAATTAAAAAAAAATCATTCTTGCACATGTTTCTCGACTCAAATTCCCTCAGCTTCCCGATGAAATAATTAAAAAAAATCCATCTACAATATTTTTATTACAATGTCCATTTTGCCTCACGTTTCCCTACGTTAAAATTCTTAGTTATTCTTGAAAACAATTTTTTTTATTAGAATTTTACAATAATCCCCGAAATTGCGTTAAATTTTCATAATTGTGATTTTTTGTGAACCTTTTTGCAGATTTCAAACTGATCGGAAAGTTCAATTTTTCGATTAAATATCTATCAATCTTAAAAATATGGAGATAATGAAAAATAAACTATGAATTTTCCCTGACTAACATTAAAATTCCCTGACTTTTCCAGGTTTTTCAGGTTTTCCAGGTCGATCGCCACCCTGGATATCTATATTGAGGAAAAAATAGTGGTAAAAACAATCCAGTAGTGAAGAGGTAAAACAGGATAAATCGACTTATCTTTGAGGTCATTTCGAAGGAAATATTTCGGAAACTAAGTGAGATAAGGCGATATTACCCATTTGTTTTCTGTAGAGAATTTCAAGAGTTACAAAAGAGTTTTAGGGCAAAATTGCTCTTTCTCGGTTATTTTCTAAGGTATTTTCAAAAAACTTGATGAGAAAAAAAAGAAACTTATCTTGTTTTACCCCTTCACTACTGAATTAAATATTGATACCATTGGTCCATGGCAAATTTTTTTTTTCAATAATTAAAAAATTTGTTGAACTTATTGAATTCAGTGAATTCAACAGATTTTTTTTTTTACATTTTTGCACTAAAATATTTGCTAAGGACCACTGTCATCAATGTTTTACTGTTTTTACCACTATTTTTTTTTTACAATGTACAAGAGAGGTCCTCATGAAAATTTCCGTTTCTTCAAAAGACTTAATGTTAATAAAATTATCAAACATCTGATAATTTTTTTAATTTTTTTGATTTTTTTTAAACAAATCAATTGTTATAAAAAAGAATATTGAGAAAAATTCACATTTGTAGTTTTTTTTTAAATTTTTTCTGCATTTGCATATTTTTCCTTTCTTTTTTCAAATAATTTATTTTTGTAAAAGGATAAAAAAAAACTAGAAATTGTCAGATGTCTGCTATTTTTAGTAATGAAATGTCTTATTTACTTGGATTCAATCTTCCTTTGATACTCTTCTGATTTTCATATAAATTCCTGCACTGGAAAGTATGCATCACGATGCTGATGAATTTCTATGGCTATTAAAATGAGCAGAATAACAAAAATTGCTCCGATTAAAGTGTAAACCCAATTATACATTTTTTTTCACAATTTTTTTTTAATCATTTAAAACTTTTCTGTAACTTTCTTCATATATTATTTTACATTGTATGATTTTTTAAGTTTAGTTTTCATTAATAAATACAACATTTGAGAGAGAATCACATGAATTTTGGCGTTTTTTTTTTTGAGTGAAGTTATTGGTTTAAACAAACGAGAGCTTTTGGCAGAGAAATAGGGAAAAACGAAAAATTTAGAAAAAAATTGGGAATTTCTGAACATTTTTCAGCGATATCTCTGAAATTATTGAGTTTAGAGAAATTTAGTAAGAAACCTTTTTTTTAGACTGTAAAATCCTCTACAAAAAAGGTTTCTTGATGAATTTTCTTAAATTCACTTGCTTCTTAGATATTTACACTTTAAACTCCGATTTTTCGCATTTATCCTATTTCGTAAAATTTAATGCTTGATTAATCAATTATTAAATAATTAATTCTATTGTCGATGAATCTCAGTAGGTAGTTGCGTTATAAATATTCAAATCACAATTGACTAGTTAGTTATATTAATTAATTACAAAAAACAGCTGCTTAAAGCATGATAATTAAAATAAAATATTAAAGAGGTAAAACGAGTGAATTCTTTTAAGGCTCATTTTTTTTTGAAACTCATTAGAATTTTTTTGGGACTCATATTCTATCGAAATATCTCGAAAAAAAAGAAGATTCGAATTTTCGAAAATATGGATAAAATTTTTTTTTAAGGTCTCGTTTCGTTCCAGAAAAAAGATTTCTCCAAGAATTTCGCTTTCTCGCTTCAATTCCGAGATATTTCTTTAAAAAAAGAATCCACTCGTTTTCTATCTGGATTTTATTCATTTTTTGATTAAACTTCGTTCGACTTTGTGTAGAATTGATGAAGCGGATGGAAGCACGAGAGCATCACTGGACGGTTTATCAATTTTCGAAAATTATCAATAGGGGAAGGTGGGGTAAAACGGACATTTTGATTGAACGGTTCGAGACAGAGATTTTTTGATAATTCCATTGGAAAGCTGAGGAAATTTTAGGTGGAAAACATGTGTCAAAATTTTTTTTCACAATTTTTTTGAAATTTTTGACTTTTTTGGCCAAGTTTTGAAGGGTAGTTTCTTTGAAAATCGAAAAAAATTCCCTTTTCGGCGATATCTCCGGTTCTGTTGGTCGTAGCGACCTGGGGTTGATCTCAAATGAAAGGTGAGCTCATTTCTCATGGATTTAAGTGGTTCAAATTTTTTTAAAATCAATTTTTCAAATTCTTATAGGCCATTTTCTCAAAAAAAACAGTTTTTGCTCTATAAGTACTTGAAAAATTGATAATTTTCTTTTTAAACCACATAAATCGATGGGAAATGAGCTCACCTTCCATTTAACATCAACCTCAGATCCCTAAGACCAATAGAACCAGAGATATTCCCAAAAACCTGAAATTTTTCAAAAATAGAAGGATTTTACCTTCAAATCTTGAGCAAAAAATGGAGTTTTTGAAAAATTCGAAAAAATTACCTCTGACATATGATTTTTATCGCAAATTTCCTCAGTTTTCCAATGGAATCATCAGAAAAAACCTATCTCCACTATTTCCATCGATTTCGAGTAATTCCCACAGTATAAAACACCAAAACTAACTCAAGTCCATTTTACCATTATCCCTTATCTCCATTTTACCCCACCTTCCCCTAATTAATCCTCATAAATTCAAGGTGAAGTAGCTTGATCAGCCTCCAGTTGATTAATCTGCGATTTCAGAGAATCAAGTGTTTCTGGTGAAACCGATTGCATGTATTTTCGGCTTAGATTAATTGCCACCATTATGCAGCAGAGCAGAAGGGGTCCAAAAATCGCTCCCTCCACCCCAAGACACAGAATTCCACCAGCAATTGATAGTCCAGTGAAATACGGATGTCCGCCCCTAAAAGAAGAAAAAAAAAGATAAATTTCATAATTTTTCGAATAAAATTACTCACAAAAATTGGCATATCTCGAGAAATATTAGAGTCACAAAATTTTCACGGGAACCATTTTTGAAGCTCTTAAAATTCTCTACAAAAAAGGTTCCCTCCAAAATTTTCCCATCTCCATTATTTCTCGAGATATCAACAAAAAGATGATCACAAATTTCGTTTTTTTCAAAACTTACCCTTTGATCTCCTTGTAAAAATCAGTAATAACGATATTACAAGGTAGAAAATGAAATACGAAGAATAAAACAGCAATCATAGGCCCACTGGTGAACCACAATTCCAGTGTAGCAGGTACACAAGCAAAATAGGCATCAAGAAAAGGCACTGCAGCTAATACAGTAGCAAAAACCGATGGCAAGTACACAATCTTCACCTGGAAGAGATTGTGAATGAACCAAGTCCACATTCCAAAAAAAGAGGCAAGTTTAAATGTCGCTGTAAAGACACCAATCACTGCTTCCTGAAGAGCAAGTGCAAATCTGTAAATAATTAATTATTTAATTAATTAAATAAATAAATTAAATTCCCATTGAATTGCGACATGCACGTACCCTCCCAAATTATCCTTGCTGCATTCATTAATGGAACAGATTAGACAAAAACACATTAATAATTAAATAGACAAGTACATATTAATCAATAAGACTAAATAAATAAACATAAAAGCATTCTGCAATAATTAACAAAAAAAAACATTATTTCAGCAATAGACTCTGTTTTTTAAAAAGCATTTGTAAAGTAAGACAGATATCGAAATTTTTGTAGAGACCTTTTTTGTAGAGAATTTTGAGATCTCCAAAAAAGGTCTCTACAAAAATCGCTCTATCTCCCTTACTTTCCGAGTGCCCTTTAAAAAACTTCGACACTCTACATTTTGAGCATTTCTCAAAAATACCTGTAGCAGCTAATCGGACTAAAAACTGCGATCAGCTCAATCGGTTTATAAGTCTTCCCACTAGAAGAGAGAAGATAAAAAAGTGTCGTGAAGAAGACAACGGTGCTGAGTGTGAAGTTAAGAACTGCAGAACCGCTCATCAGTACCACATACAATAGTTCCGTGAATATGCTGAGTACAATGGACATATTTCCCTTGACAATTCCCCAAACTGAGTCCATAACAGACATCAAAATGCCAACATTGTCCTTCGCAAAGTTCTGAATACCCGACATATTGAGTATCTGCATTTTCCCAAAGTTCTCTTTGATGCTCTCCCAAACCGAGAGTGCAGCAGCAACATCAACGGTTGGTCCAATCATGTCCGGAGACTCGCTGGACATCATCCAGGCTTGATAGAGCCTGTCCCAAAGCTCGAGCACTTTTTTTTCAAGTGCCTCTGCTTTAGAAGCCTCCAGATTCTTCACCATCCCTTTGATCCCATCGGAAATTGCGGATCTTCCATAAGTATAAGCGTTATCAAGGATCGAATTAATTGACTCCTCCCAGTCCTGAGGGACCCAGTCAATGTCCGGGTTATTGACCAGTGTCGAGTTGAGTATCTCCCCAGTGACCTGAACTAGGTGCAGTCCCTCCGCGTAAATCTGGACCATTATGAAGATGCTGCCGCAGAAGGTGAAGACAATAAGCGCGAGAATAACTGCGATTGTCGCGACAGAGTCAACTGATGCTTTAAGGATCTCCGTGAATTTCTTGTCGAAGATGAGGTAGATGCGGTAGAGTCCACGTACATGAGCAGGTGCTAGTGCTTGTTGTCGCTCCATGCACCAGTTCTTGATGAAGCTGATGAGTGCCTCCACCTGACTCTGCACGTACCTCCAGAAACCGGAGCGTCTGCCTAGTTGTTTTAGGCAGTACCAGGCAATAGGCGGGATGAGGGTCAGGAGGATCCACTTGTGCTTCCAGAGGAGCATGGCTATACATGCGTAAAACGCACCGTACATGTACTTGTCTGTGTCTACGTCGTCTTCGGGAACGTCGAGGGAGAGCTTGAGCTCTGTTCTGAGTTTTCGAAGGAAGTAACGTTCTCGGACTGAGACTCGTGAATTCGGAAAGCTGCAGGATCGACCGCGTCTTTTGGTGGAGTCTTTGAGTCCGGCGTCAGCGTCGAGGGACATTGCCTTGCTCAACCTGTAAGGGTTAAGAATTATTAGCAAGGAGTTAATATAAAATGAGATTTGATAGAACCGAGTTATTGGAAATAGTTTTTAATCTTTTTCCGCACGCCGTGCGGAAAGTGGTCACTTTCCACACGGTGTACATAAAAAAAACTGTACCTTGCACGTGTGGTCAAGATTTTCAAAGTCATATGATCACAAATACAGACTACATTTTCCTTGTCTATTTTTTAAGCTTCCTTCAAAGTTCCCCTAAAAGTTCCTCTAAAAGTTCCCCTCAAAGTCTCCCTGAGAGCTCCCCTAAGATTATCGTGAAAACGAATTCCACGTTTATAAAGCCCATTTGACGCTCACAGATAATATAATATAATGTCAATTTAACCTTCATAATCATTCAAAATGTGTTTGATCTATGAGTGACTTCAGCCTAAATCAAACCGTACACCAACATCTCGGCCCATCATCGACCCATGAGTGCCGTCACCACCACTCAATACTTCCATACTCATACAGTACAAATTTTGAAAATTATATTAAACATCACAAACCTCAATGGAACTCTGCTGATGGCGATAGGCGAGGGTTCCTTGACATCATCAGGAGTCAGTCTCTGTTCCTCAGGAAAGACGTCCCTCTCCTCCTCAGCCACCTGCGCTTCCCCAACGTCATCCTCCCCAATCAATGCCACCTGAACAGCCTCAGCGAACGTCAGCGGTTTGCCCACGTTGTCCTTGTTCTCCATGATGATGATGACCTCGTACGTGAACCCTAGTAGACAGAGCATCTGAAACACGCAGAAGATGATGACCTCGTATACGCCAACAAGGCTCGATAAGTACATGCTGAAGACGAGCCACACGCAGACGGAGGCGTAATTGAAGCGCGCTGCATTTTTCGGGGTCCAGTAGAGGTAGAGAACCGAGAGGTAGCCAATCGCGAGGAGCATGATAAAGTAGATGCTGCAGTTGACGATGAAGATGGAGACGAAGCTCGCGAGAAGCTGGATCAAGCGCCAGATGAGGCAGAGAAGGATGTTCGGTGTATACCAGTAGATCATGATGGCGACAGAGATGGCGCCGAGGACCATTCCTACGTAGTTCAGGCGCTGGTGGAAGAAGAGGCCAATGGTCTCCGATATCCTGTCGGTTATCCGAATGGGAACCATCGCCAAATTGACCACCAGGGGTTCGTGCGTCTCCTCGATGTCGGCGAACCAGGACTGGACTGCGGTTGTTATGTACAGCTTGAAGGGGAAGAGGACGGAACCGCAGAGGAGGGCCCATATCAAGGGCTTGACAAAGGGATGGAGGATAAGGTAGAGACCGTAACCTGCTGCACATACCGTGCAGAGAAGGAAGAGAGCTACTGCATTGTAAATACCCTGTTTTACGGCCTTCTCGTGACCTGCTGAGAAGCCGGAGAGGACCGTTAGCAGGTTGTCCATTGGCGTACGTGCACCCTCCATTGCGTGAGAGGTTTTATCTCATTTTATGATGGCAATGCCAGAGGGTTTCTTTGTTTACTAGTTAGTTACTGGGAGTTAACTAGAGAGGTTAAGGTACAGTCGTACTAGTCGAAGCAAGATCCTCGGAAATATTCGGCTTCTATGCTATAATATGTAAATTTCAGCTTCGGGTTGACTTCGGAGGATACTGCTTTGGCTGGGATGACTGTACTGGAGTTTTGCCATTGGAATTATTTTGGAGCGGTTTAAGGTAGGGCTGCATGCAACCGCTAATCGCTCGTTTTTAGCGACAACAAATCGAGTCACGTGACACTATTTTGAATTTCCCGCTGCTTGAAAAAATGGGGCGATATGTCGCCGCTTCAAAGTGATCATTTGCGCTTTTTTATTGTGCGAACTGAATGGTTCTATGCGTATTTAGTACTTCAATTTCCTCAATTATTGGAAAATCATGTATTGATTACATAATATCGTTATGGACTCGGATTAACTTTCAGAGACTGTTACTTCATTGCTCTCCTTTCCCAGCTGTTCAAAATTGCCGCTAAAACTGCGAATATGTAGCGCGGGCTATTTGAAATATTTGGGAGTCATTGTTGAAGGTAAAAATCACTTGGGCATTATTTTGAGGATATCTTGGAAATTTATAGGGTTTTTGTTTTGAACTATTAATTTTCCCTGATATCTCTTTGTAAATAAATGTACATAGTTGCTGTATATATGTTAATGAAACTTCTGAAATAAAAAAAAAAATCTCAGAAACGATGAAATTTGAGAATTTGGCTTGAGATCTTGTTTGGAAAGTGAAAAATTCTCTACAAAAAAAGTAAATGTCCATTTTTTCGAGAAATTTACTATCTTTTCGAGATATTCAGGAAATAAGGATCTAGGGACTTTTTATAGAAACTTTTGGGGGAAATTCTAGGGAAAAATTAAGGAATCTAGGGAAATATTCAAATTTCCCCTAGAATAGTAAAGAAAAAAGACAATTATTTTATTTTTTTCATTGATTCTTTATTTTTGATTTTGAGTTTTTCTCATTATTTTTTTTAATTTTTTAATTGTTTTTTTCTAAAGAAAAATGAAAAATCGATGATCTTTTTTTGGAGATTCATATGCACTTTGTTCATGCTTAAACAATAAATTATCTTTCTATGATACAATTGGGAAAAAATATGTGATGATGATGAAGAAGGTTTTAGGGAAGAAATTAATTATAAATGTACAATGATTTTAAAAATTAACAGTCGGGTCATTAAAACACCATTCACTCTTATTCATTATAACATATTCATTTTGTTGATTACTTTTTTTTTTCATTTAATTCTTTGATTTTTCATCTTAAAGTGAACGCATTATACGCGATTATGGATCTTTTTTTTTTTTTTTTTAATTCTTTACAACCGAATTCTTAACTGGAATTATATGCTGTATCACAATAAGTCGCATATCACAATTGTTTTTTTTTTTAAATCTTTTAATTATTTTATTTTAGTCGACATGATTCTTTCTATTCACGAGAGCACATTCAAGAGTCAATGGCTCTTCAGCGATTATTTAAATTCGCCAATTTTTTTTTTTTTTTGAAAAATTAGATATTTTTATCAATCATTTAATTCCATAAACTCGCACAGCGTTAAATATCCTTGAAAAACCTGAAAATTATTATTTTAATTAATTTTTCTTATTACCTGAAGAAAAAACATTTTCACTTAAAATATTTTCAAATTCTTTTGAATTTTAAATTTTAAATATTTCAAATTTTTTTTGCTGATTTCAAATATTTCAGGATTTTTTTAAATATATTTAAATAAAAACGGAGCATTAGTAAGAGGGAGTGATTTATTAAATAAACAATTTTAATGTTTTTTTTTCCTTTTCTGTTTTGAAAAAATAAATGGAGAAGATTTTAGAGAGGATTTTTTAAAGAGAGGGGAAATAAAGAAAAGAGCCATTTTCCGTGCTCTCTTCGTCGACGAAGCGCTTTACTTTTCACAAATTGGCGAAAAAAAAAAAATAATAATTTAAAATTGTTATTTTTTTTTCTTTTCTCTTCATTTAATCAGACCATAAACTAACATTTTTTTTTTCAAATATTCTTATTATCTAGAAAAAAAAAAAATTCTATACAATTGTACAATAATGGAGATTTTTTTCTTTTATTCTTCTATATAAACGTTTTTTTTTTGCCATTTACTGACAAATTTCACTTTTTTTTTCCTCATTTATTGACAATGTGGCAATAATACTCTCTTTAAATGCGCTGCATTTAATTATTTATATATTTAGAATTTGTTAATTCAATCAATTGATTATGATTAATTCATTTTCTTCATTCAATTGCTTGATTAAACACATTTCTCGCTTAGTTAGTTGATGGTCTGTAGCTTCGCTTCTATTTTTATTACATTTTTTCTTTAAATTAAATCAATTAATTCTTATTTTTTTTTTAATTTCACCGAAATATTGGGGGGAATTCTTTTGTGCAATTTTTGACAATAAAAAATTGTGAAAATCGCGATTAACTACTCAGCGAGTATACAAATTTTTCAATTTTTTCCTTTTTTTTTACCAAAATTTTCTCGTTTTTCTTAATTAAAAAAAAATAATATATATATAGTGAATAATCAATAAAAAGAGGAAAAATAATTTAAATAATTCGAAAGAGTCCGATAAAGCGTAAATGTTGACATGAGAATCCGCAGAGAAAGAGAAAACCCGGATAATTAATTTTTTTTTAATTTAATGAAAAAAACTTCATAAAATTCAATTTTTCAAAATTTCAGAAGTGAAGAAAAATTTGAAAAAAATCACTTTTCTCATAAATATCTCTAAAACCAGTGATTTTATCAGAAAAACCCAGGGGACCTTTTTTGTAGCTCTCGAAATTCTCCACAAATAAGGTCTCTTGACTTTTCCCCCTAAACTCACTCGCCTAAAAGATACTCTACTCCCACCCATCTTCACTCCTGAATTACATTCCCAACAAAAAAAAAACTAATAAAACATGTGTTTTCCCTTTCTCTAATTCCTATCGTAATGATTTCATTTTTGGTCAATATATGTTTTTTTGAATCACACACGTTAGCAGACGAGCAAATAAAAAATATAAACGAGTCAATTTGAGTTGCCTTTCTCAAAAAAAAATTTCCTAAGTCGGAAGTCCATCATGATCGTGAATCCCGGGATTCCCATTGATAATCTCAGTCGATAATTTTCCATCATTCGCTACTTTATCGGTACTCTGTCTCAAGTTGTTTCTCCTGCGATCAGCTTCATCCCCGGGAGAATTGGCCTCGCTTTTTTCCGAATTGCTGCTAGAGTCACTGTCACTCTCGCTGTCAACACTCGACTCAGAGGAATCCCCCTTGTCTCTCAGCTTCTCATTTTCGTTCCTCAATTGCTCATTTTGCTTCATCAAATCATCGATTTTCTGCTGATAGATCTTCTGCTTCTTAGCGATTTCGACGTCCAAATTTCGGTCGATTTCGTCCGACTGCAGATTTTTCGACTTCATTCGCTTCGTTAGAAGATCAAGTTTAGCTTCTAGTTGAATGTACTCCTGGATCAATTCGCTCTTGGACAAGGCACTGAGTCGTTCAGCATGAAGATCCTCGTAGGCGCTTGAAAATTCCTTCGTTAAGAACTCTTCCTCGTCTTCTGGTGACGAATAGAAATAGTCTTCATCGGAATCAATGCTGAAGGACGAGTCTCTAGTGCGTGGAGGCGGTGGTTTTTGAAAGTTCACGGGTAAATCGTGGTTGTTAGATGTTTTTGAAAGCTTGACATCTAGATCTGGAAGATCACTGTGGTCCTCCATCAAGAATTGAGTTGTATTGTATGGCGCTGGTGGCTGAATTGTCTTCTTTATTAGTCTACCGATCGAACGAGTGCGCAGTCTGTCTTGATAGGAGGATTGTTTTGTGTATGGCTTCAATTTCCGGTGTTTCGGCTTGCCTCGACGCGTTTTGCGCTTCTTTGCTGAGATGTCTGTACTGTCGTCTGGATGTATCTGCTCCTGATCACCACTACCACTGCCACTTGAATTCTTGCCATTTTTTTTACCTTTTGAATTCTGTAATGAGAGGAAATGTAGAATGAGTAAAGTGTTTTTTTTTGGGGGGGGGGGGGGGATTTAGGAAACTAAGCGAGATAAAGCGGATGAGAGCTTAAAATGGCCGATATCTGCCAAATTTTTAGACTTTTTCTCTTCGTTTAACGGATAAATTATTCAAATAAAAAAATGTGCACTTTTAGGAAATTTACAGATCTAAGTGCAAATTTTCTAATTTTTTTAATTCCATAAAAAATACATTAAATCCCAGACATTTGTTAATTTTATTGTCCTTATCTCGCTTAGTTTCCTACATATTCCCAAAAACCGTCATTTCAAGTGCAGAATTACCGCTAATTTTAATATTTATCGCTCACAATTTGTTATTACAATCCTAATCATGAACAATGAATAATTTAAATTGATTTAATAGGCTCCATAAAACGTCACACCGGTGTCAACGCCCCCTCTGATTGGTCAAAAAGTTACAAATCACTGTTCTCATTGGCCAAGCGATACCCCAAGCAGCCAATCCCCCTCCAGCCTTCCAAGACCTCATTTAATTCAAAAATTTCCCATCAACGTATTATCTAAAAACACATTAACCGATAAATATTCACCACAAGTCCCCAAAATAGAGGAAAAATAAGAAAAGCATGAAAAAGAAGAATTCAACATGCTATCCAACAGTTGGTTGTCTGTCCTTGTCTCCCCCTAGCGAATTCGTTTCGACCTAAAAAATACCCAAATTATCCTCCGGATTTCGATATATTTTCAGTGATTTTCCTGTATAATGCTGGAAATACAGCCAAAAAAATGGTATAAATTAATTCGTTAGGGCTCCTCACGAAATTTGCGACCGATAACGAAGAGCCGATTTATCGACCCCTCCCCCCCCCCCCTCTCTTCTGCGCCTATTACAAAATTCTGCCGTAATTCATTAAAAGCGGAGTAGGGGAAGTGGGTTGGCAGGCGTGAAGCCAGAAATGGTCGTCTCCTCTCAAACTTCCCCTCCCCTCCCCCCTTACCCCAATCTCAATCGACCAAACAAAAAATCCCATTTCACCCGCAATAGCCTGAAAAACCTTAAAAAAATCCAAAAAACATAAATCACAAAAAAATAAAGATTTTAAAAAATTAAAAAAAATAACTTACGTCTTTTTTTTCCTTGACGTTGTCAAGCCTGCACTGTTTCATTCCCTGATCTACAGATAGCGCTTGTGTAGCTATCTCCATTGGTGCCGGAGGCGTCTGGTTGATTTCAACGCCCTTCGTATCGCGTATTAAATTAATATTACCAGGACCATTCTCCTGATGTCCATCAATTCCAATAATTTCCATATTACTATCACCGTTAAATGTTCGTAAATTTTTTAAACCACACGTACTCATGCCTGGCGCTTAAAAAACGCTTTGTAAAAAAAAATCCCCGATTAAACTTGAATTTAGCTCGTTTTTTTTTTGTCAAATACAAAAAAAAAAAAAATGTTTTACTGGAGCTGTGGCTCACGAACCGTATGCCAGAGGCGTAAACAGCGACTGAACAGCCATGTTTGATTCTCAAACTGTGATTCTCTTCTCCTCGGGTATATAGTGTGCTATAGCACACACTAGCCTGCTGGCGGGAGAGACAGAAAAAGAGAGGAGTGGGGGGGAGGGGAGTGAAGTGAACACGATATAGAGGCGAAGCTAGCGACTCAGCAAGGGGGCTGGCAGTTTTCAGCGCTTGTACAAAACACACACAGACACACAGAAAGGAGTTAGAGAGAGAGAGAGAGAGGGGCAGATGGAGTTGGGCCCTTTTGCTGTTAACTTCACGAAGTAGAGGGGAAGTACGAGGTGAAGTAGTGGGGTGGAAAGTCTTTTTTCTTCCCCTCCCCCCCCCCCCCTCTCTCTTTCTTTCTCTTTCTCTCTCGGTGGCTATTACTTCTTTTGATATTTTTTTACGTTTTTCGCTTCTTTCTCGTCCATTCTCGTTCCTGCAGGCTCTCTATGTGTAAGTATGTGTGTATGTGTTTCTCTCTCGCGTGTGCACATAATATGGGTATAAAACGACAAACAAAACACGACTGATGGTACGTGCCATAACACACAAGGCTCTTCGAGGACTTGTGTGTACTCTCAGGGCACACACACACACACATACCATTTTGTCTTTTTCTTCTTGTTTTTTTTTTTCATTTTTATTTATTTTTTTTTCTGATTTTTAGGATCTTGAAGTTACAACAGGCCAACCAAGGACAATTAATGGCGAATTTTTCAGTATAGTTATTGTATTGTTGGACTGGGGAAAATATATAGAAGACAGCAACTGGAATTTCATGGTAACCCCATTTTTATGCGCTTGCAGAAGAAGAACTACAGCGATTTTTTTTTTTTTTTCTTTGACGTAGATTCTAACACGGATCTTTGTTGAAATCTCACGTACTCCAATTGTGGACAAAGTCGGGAAGGAGGGGGGGGGGGGGGGGGGGAGGAGGGGATTCTACAGGCACAATGCAGAGATTCAGGGGGAAGAAATATGACGAAGAAGAGGAAGAAAGAGAAATGATAAACTTTTTAATGATAATGATATATACAAGAGAATTTAATCTTAGTCACATGTGTAATCGTTCAATTATTTTATTCATTTCTTTTGGAATTTGAGAATAAATTTAATCAATTTTTTTTCTTTGCATTAGCGATCATTCAACTTGGGCTGAAACATGGAAACACCATTTTTTTCAAATTTTTTAAAGTGTTCCAGCAAAGAAGAAAAGGTCTCTACGAAAATTTTGCTATTTTTGTCCATTTGATGGATCAAATTGATTACTGAAATAATGTTTAAATACCTATGGAAACTCAAAAAAGTTGGTCCCTACAATGGGTATCTCTTTTTACTAAAATCCGAAAATTCAATCACTTGATATTATATACAGCTTTGTCATGAAATGTAATATCCTAATCTAGCTATATGTATGTGACTACTGACACTCTGTATCTCTGAATAAACCTGTATTAGGTTTGGAAGAATTAATTTAAAAAATATAAAAAATTTATGACTCCGGTCATCATCGAATATCTTGGAAACTAAGTGAGATAACGCAATTGTCCTAATGACCTTTTTGAAGCTCTGTTCTCTCGTCTACAAAAAAGGTCTCTACAAAAATTTCCTTATTTTCTTTTGCCTAAAAGATATTCCCCAAAAACGGAAAGAAATCCTTATTAGCGATCATTTATTAAATTTGGACTTAAAGCCCTTAAATGCCATTTTATGGAAATTTATCAAAAACCGAAATGTGCATTATTTGAGCTCCAAGAAAAGGTCTTTACGAAAATTTCGCTATCCCCTTCATTCCCCGGAATATTCAAGAAAAACTAAAAACTGAAATGAAGTACTTTTTACGGATAAAATCCATAATTCGAGTTATAACCGAATATCTCGAAACCTAAGCGAGATAGCGAAATTTTCCTAATCACCTTTTCTGAAGCTCTCTTTCTCCTCTACAAAGAAGGTCTCCTCCAAAATTACCCTATCTCCCTTTGCCTAAAAGATATACCCAAAAAACAAAAAGAAATCCCCATTAACGTTAATTTCAGGCTGAAACACGTGAGAGCGCCATTTTATGGAAATTTTAAACGTGTTTCAGCGAACATTGTTGTTTTTTTTTCTTTTTTACCAAAACCGAAATATATATTACTTCATACGTTGAGTGAAGCAGCATGAAGTAACCTGGCCTGGGGATTTTTTTCAATAAAACAACAAAAAAAATACCTCACTACCACATTCAACCGCCAGCAAAACTATAAATACAGTGTCGCACCAAGTTAAATTACAACGATGGAAAACCGAGAGAGAGAGAGGGGGGAGGGGGAGGGATAGATTTCTGTATTCATGAGTTAATATTCATCTATTCTGACTCCAACGCTCCGTGTGTGCATTTAATTTTATTATTTTTTGTTCCCCAACTTTATCATTCTTTGTGTAACGCTCGCATGTGTATATATATGTATATATATACATATTATATATATATGTATGTGTGAGTGATGTTGGGAAGTTGAAAAACACCTCGGTTACAATTTCTAGCTGATACGGCGCTTGCGTGTAATGTTACTACATGAAACGAAGAGAGTGAGGAGAGAGGGTGAGGGGGGGGGGAGCTCTTTTTCTTTTTTTTTTTCGTTCTCTTACAGTTGTGTCCATTATACACATTTATAGTTTTTGGTATATACACGGGAGTTACACGCTAAGGTAGAGAAACTTGTACTGCAGATACAGCTGATTGGGTGGTGGTGGGGGGGGGGGGGGGGGGGGGGGTAGAGGGAAGAGTTGGAACTGAAGAGATAATGGGAACGATCGATGTAAATTAATTGCAAAGCACTCTTTTATTTTTCTCTATTCCCTCATTTCGGCTTTTTTTTTTTTTTTTTGAAGTTTAATTTGAAGCCATTTGGTAATGGAAGTCTGCAAATTGGTTTTTGGGGATTCCCCTGTCGTTTAGTTGCCACTAATTCAGGGAAATAATCGATTCGATTGCTTTCAGGTGAATTTTCGAGTACCTTAAGACTTGAAATGGACTCGTGACTTCACTCACTGCGTAAACATGTTTTGTTACCTTAGAAACAAAGGAGAGTAAGTGCTGTACTTATACATAGCACTTACGCCCCTTTGTTGCTAAGGCGATAATTAGATAATTAATTCTGGGTATTGTGAAAGAAACCAGCATGATTTTGGGGTTTTCAGAAATTGGGGGGGGGGGGGGGGGGGATTAGAGATATAGAAAAGGACATTACGAAAATTGAGACCTTAAACTGAAATATTTCGAAAATTGGAGAATTTCGAAATTTTATTTTTTATCGAAATCTACTTTGTTCCAAGTTTTCGATAAAGATCTCGTAAACTAAGGGAAATATCGAAATATTCGTAATGACCTTCTCTGTAGGCCTGACTCTCGTCTACAAAAAAGGTATCTTCATAAATTTCGCTATGTCCCTTTGCCTAAAAGATATTCCTCAAAAACTGGAAAAATCTCTTTTTTTCAATCAGGAAAGCTAATCGTTGAACAATTCTGTAATCACTTATTTTTAGAGCATAAACCGTGGATTGTTTGAATCCTCCACACGTTTGCAGATACTCCAAGATTGTACAATTAGAATTGAATTCAAAAAAAAAATGAGTATCATCAAAATTTAGAACGCAACACAAGGCGCTGAATTGTGGAGGAAGACTCGAGAGATGGCCTGCACAATTCGGCCAACCGTACAAATACACAAAACCGTCCACTCGTGTGTCTCTTTACTATTCCCTCCCCTCCAACAAAGAAAAAAAAAAAGGCAGCCTTCCTTCTAATCTCTTTCTTTCTTTCTCCCTCCACCGATTGCTCTATCGTTTGTGCCTTTCCCCTCTTGCCCCCCCCCCCTCCATCGCACTTTACCCATGAGGTTCTTAGCTATGTTGTGCTTCTCATCAACCGTTTTGCTTCTATTCGTTTTCAACACACACACACAAAAACACAAAAACACACGCACACACACATACATACACACAAACACACATAAATACCCTGAAAACATTATTACCACGACTCTTCGATAAACCAAGGGATTAAAAAAATGTTAAATTTTCTCATCTCTGTTTTTTTTTCTTTTAATGCATTTACTCTTTTTTTGGCATGAGATAGGCAATGTTAATGTGTCAGGGAACGTATCACACACAGTGGCACTTATCCAAGTGCTTCTATGGCAATCAGTGTGACCGCATCGAAGTCACGATAATTCATGATATTGTTTTAATTTTTTTAGCTTTTAATTTGATGTACAGGAAAAAAATTGTTCTATTAATAGAATATGTCTCTGGGTTCAGTTTAATAGACTATTCAATTTGCTTTGGAGCAACGGAGATTTTTTTCATTTTTAATGGAATTTTCATTTTGTTATTCTTCGGTAGTCTAATGGTAGAATTTCAGTCTGTTTTTTTTTTTAGTTGTAGATTCATCGGGAATTACATCAAAATGTATTCTGCACTTTTTTTCCATCGAATAATTCGGAAGTAAAAGCGGAACAAGATGGATCGATTTCTTGTTGATTTAAGTTTTTTAAAGGTATCTCGGAGACTAAGCGAGATAGAGCGCTTGGAGTAATTTTTTTGTAAATCTTTTTCCGCTCTACGAAAAAGGTTTCTTCAAAAATTTCTCTACCTCGCTTAGTTTCCGAGATATCCTCAAAAAATAAAGTGAATTATTGAAAATTAAAAAAATATAGTTTTCGACAAATTCTATAATTTTTCCATTTTTTCTTTTTTTTTTTATGGGTTTCTACTTAATTCAATGAAGTTCCACTCTCTTGACCTCGAACCACCACCGGGGGGGACTGGGAACAACTTTCGCGGTTACAGCTGCACATAGACAAGGCAGTATAGGCATACAATTGTGTACAAGTGCCATTTATTGACAAATTGATAGTGCAATAGAAATTTTGCGATAAAATAGGAGAAAAAAAAGAAGAAGGAATGGAGAAAAGAGAGAATGAAGAATAAGGAAGAAAAAAAATGGAAAAATAATGAGTTAGTGAGCAGGTCAGGAAGGCGCACTTCATGAAGCTATCGCATGCTGGACGAAGTGAGAGCTGAACAAAGACAGAGAGAGAGAAAAAAACGGATTTCGGAAGTTGAGGGGACAAGTGCTGCCATCTCACTGAATCCGGAGATTTCATTTAATTAAAGTGCTCTTTTTTAGTTAATAAAAAAAAAAAGTCGACTCTTTTTTAAATTTATTCTCGCTCCAATTATCCCCCTAACGCTAATTGATTGCAATGATTAATAAATGAAGAACACGCTTTGTTTATGTTTTTTTTTAAATATTTTTTTTTTCACTGACGTTATGCCATACACAGATTGATCATTATTACAGAATTATCGTAATTCATTTCTTTTTTTTTATATAAAAAAAAGAGAGAAGAGAAGAGTTTCATTTTTACAGAGATCTCTTTCTTTCAAAATCTGTTTATAGCAATCCAGCTTATTTAAATATTTTTTTTTGTGTTTTTTTTTAAACCGCTCATATTTAGTTTAGTCCAGCTGGAAAAAAAGAAAAACATTTTCTAGTTGTAAAATTTATTTGTAAAATAAATAAAAGGAATAGATAAAAAAAAAAAATTGCAAACAAAAATTGGAATTTTAGTTTTTTCTTGAATATCTCGGAATCTAAACGAGATAGGGGAAAAATTGTAGAAACCTTTTTTGTAGAGAATTTCAAGAGGAACAAAAAAGGTTTCTATGAAATTGCGCTATCTCGCTTACTTTCCGAGATCCTTTGTGAAAAGTGTAATTTACTGATTTTTAATTAATTGTGCTATTGTTTAGCTATACAATTAATTAAAAATTTTGAAATAAATTGAATTGTGGAGTGAAAAAAGTCGCAGAATTGATGCAGAGTAATTGATTTAAATATTTCGTCACCTCAGAAATAAACGGGCGTAAGTGCTATGCATAAGCACAGGCACTTACGCCTCTTTGCCTCTAAGGAGACGATTTTTTTTTCATTTAGGAGACGATTTAATTGCTAAATTTTACCTTCTTGAAGCCAATGTCAGCGGCATATTCTCTGAAGCACTGACGACAGATGTTTAGGCCATATTTACGGATGAGACCGTGTTTGTTGGCGCATGCACGGCTGCAGCATGAAAATAAACAAAAAAAGCATTAATCCATGAAATTTTACAACCAATAAAAAAAAGAAAAAAACGAATTTTGAATCGTAACTTTAAAATTTTTCAAAAAATCGATTTTATTTGATCAGTTTTTTGAAAATATCTTGGAAACTAAGCGAGATAGAGCAATTTCCACAGAACCCTTTTTTGTAGTCAATTTCAAGAGCTACAAAATGGTCACCCTAAAAATCACCCCATCTCGCTTATTTTCCAAGATTTTTTTAAAAAATTGGCGGCAAACTATAATCGACTTGTCCGAAAAAATCAGTTATTCATGAATATCTCCGAAAATAATGGAGATGGAGAAATTTCGATGAAACCTTTTTTGTAGCTCTCGAAATTCTCTACAAAAAAGGGTTCTATAAAAATTGCTCTATCTCGCTTAGTTTCCAAGTTTTTCTCATTGTTGTCATGACTCGCCGCCAAGTGCTCCAAAAATTTGAGGTTATGTTCTCTTTTCGACTCCCTCCAGCTGTCGCAAAGGCTTTTTCGGTATTTTTAGAGGGAATTTTAGTGAAAATAATCGAATACTCAGCTCAATTCATCAATATAAATGTATTAAAATTTATTAAAATAAAGTGGCAGATGAATTAGACATTCAAAAATGGGTAATTGTGAGTTTTTTTGAGCGAAACACGAGGTCGTGACGAGTCATGACAAATCGGCACAATGTTGCAGATACAAAATTTGGACATAAAAAATTTGAAAAAAATTGATTTTTAATTATTAAAAATAGTGAAACTTACCAGGATCGTGATCCTTGACCGTATTTACGTGGATGAGAGTACCAAATATTCTGGAAACCCATGTCGTTTTCACGCTCGCTTGAAACGAAAAGAAAAGGCGCACCAGAGACAGGCGGAAATAGAGGGCGCTACAGGCTGTGTTGATGACGCAGTCAATATGCTGAGCGGTTAATTTTGAATCTGGAATGTTGATGAACATGATGATTTTAATAATAATGAAATTAACAGACATCTGACAATTTTATGCATTTTTTTGAAGACATAAATTATTATAAAAAAACATTTTAAAAATTTGCACTCATAGATTTTCAAATTTTTCAAATGTGCATATTTTTTATTTACCAAAAAATAGTTTATTTGTTGAGAGAAACAACGATTAAAACTTGTCAGATGTCTGCTATTTTCAGTTTCATTGATTTTATTGAAGACAATACGTCAAAGTAGTAACTTAGAACCAAGTATCAGTGGGAAAAAATAAATAAAAAATCAGTTCTATTTTAAACAATTCAAAATTAACCAGAAATCTTGAAATTTGAGAATTAAAGAGAATTAAATTTGAAAAAATAGTTAGGACTACCTAACTTATTATTCAAATAAATTATTCTTCAATCAAGTCCAGGAAATTTGAGGACAGTTAATGCCTTATTTTTTTTCGATGCACAAAGAGAAAAAAAATCAGTTTTATTTTGATATTTGAGATTATTCTTTTTTTCAAATTTTACCAATTTTTTTGGATTTTTTTAAATTTTTCCAATTTTTTTTTGAATTTTTTTCTTGAAATTTCCTCAAATTAAACTCAGGCAACCTTCCTTTGCCAATATACATTACAAAAATCAGTTTTATTTTGATATTTGAGATTTTTCGTTTTTTTTTCTGAATTTTTTCATAATTTTTTTCTGTGTATTTTATGAGATATGAATTATCAAAGTTACTGAAAATAGCGGTGGTGGGGATGAAACGCCCTAAATCGGACAGAAATAACGAGATTACTGAAAAACCACAGGGTTGACCCATAATTTAAAAACAATTGGCGAAGAAAACAGCATTTTAACTGAATAATAGAAGAAAAAAATATTCAATTATTCAAAAATTCTCGAAAATAATGAAAGAATCACAAATTATTTAGTGAAATGTTGATTGGGAGGTGAAATTTCGGCTCGTTGGATATTTCTTTCTGCGTATAAATATGTAGACGGGATTATTTGAAGTTTTTTCCCCAAACCTCTGCATTTTTTGTAGATTTAGGAACAAAAATTGGGGGATTTCTATGAAATAGAGTTTTTTTGATGCTTCCAGTGAAGAGCCGAGGAAATTTCACGTAGAAAACGTGTGCCATTCGTGATTTTCGTTTTTTTTCTCAAAATTTCGAAAATTTGGGCTTAATTTTTTCAAAAAATCCTGGAATTTAAAAAAAAAAACCGCAAAACAATGCGACATTTGGTTTCCATGACAAATTTCCTCAGCTCTCCAATGGAATCATCTAAAATACCCTATCTCAAGTATTTTCCCCGTCTCTTATTCTGTAGAACCTAAGGAACCTAAAAAAACTGCACAGTTGACTCATTATTAAAAAACAATTGGCGAAGAGAACAACATTTTTCCTAAATAATAGGAGAAAAAAATATTCAATTCACCGTATAGTTATTGAGAAATTTTAATTAGAAGGTAGTCGTAACTACTTGTTGAATTTTTAAAGTGAAATTTACGAGAATTTCAGGCTTTTTCTTTCAATTATTTTGGAAACTCGGAGAGATAGAGCGATAATCTTTTTTGAACAGGAGAATCGCTCTATCCCGCTTAGCTTCCACAATATTTTTTAAAAACCAAATTTTCAAGTGAAATTTTTTTGGATTTCACTTTAATTATCTCGGAAACTAAGCGAGATACAGCAATTTCAGTAGGAACCTTTTTTTTAGCCCTCATTTCCCTCTGCAAAACATATTTCTACAAAAATTTTCTATCCCCCTCAGGTCCCGAGACATTTTATTTAAAAAAGCATGGTGAAACGAAAAATTAACGCGTCCAGATCCTTTCACAAAATTATAAATTCCAAAAATTTTAATTTAAATGAATTCCTCATAAAACATTTATGAAAAATATTGTTCGATTAAAGAAATTGAATTATCCGAATCTTCTCCAAAATTCAATAATACTAAAGATAGCAGACATCTGCCAATTTTTGGATTTTTTTGGAACAATTAAATAATCACAAAAAAAAAGATATTAAAAACTTTTGCAATTATAGTTTTTTCAAATTTTCGAAATGTGCATATTTTTAATTTTTTAAATTAAATCAAATTAAAATTCAAATTTCCTCAAATTAAACTGAAAATATGCACATGTAGAAAATTCAAAAAAACCGCTATTGCAAATTTTTCAATTTTTTTTTCGTAATAATTTATTTGTTTTAAAAAAATTCAAAAAATTGTCAAATTTGTGCCAATTTCACATTATCTTCTATTTTTTTCCAGTATCATGAGGATTCACTGAATTTCATTTTATCCATGAAATTATGGAATGCAATATCATGTTAACGTCTGCAATTCATTCGATACCATGAACAGGGTAGAAAAAAAAACCGGTTCCGCACAACACACGTGGACTGAATTAGGAGTAGGGATAAGAGCACCTACGAGCAACGGTAAATTTTGTCTACCAGGTAGTTAGTACCGATAACGTAGTTGAAGTACAAGAGCTTTTGTGATAGTTTCCATTTTTTTTTTGCTGTAAAAAATGCAGTAAAATAATTTTTATTATTGCAGTTTAGTTTAATTGAAGTTTGTGCTTTTTGTGTTGAAAGAACTCTTCACAATGTCTTCTGAAAAGGTAAAAATGAAGCAAAAAAAGAAGCGGAGCTCCATTTAGTGGTGATGAAGTCGACCGAAGATGTGGAATTATCCATTTCTGAATGTAGAGAAATTAGCGCTGAAAAATGCAAAAATACAATCACTTTTGCTCCAATAATTTTTGGAGATAATGCTAATTTTTTAGCAGAAAATCAACAATTTTTGTTATTTTTTGAATAACTTTGACGCGGTTTGATCAAATTGAATTGCATTGAAGTGTTTTTCAATGCAAATTTCCTTGGCTTTCCGATGAAAACGATAAAACACTGGAAATTTATCAACTTCATGACGTCGTGACCCAAAAAAGAAGAAAAACCGAAATTATCGACGAATTAATTTATTTTTTTTGAAATATTTTCTAAAATAAGGGAGATACGTAAATTTTGGAAGGAACCTTTTTTGAAGAGGAGAACAAGGCCTACAAAAAAGGTTACTTCCAAAATCGCTCTATCTCTCTTATTTTCCGAGATAATTGAAGCAAAGTTGTGAAAACCCGTGAATTTCACTTTAAAAAATCGGTAATTTTAGGAAATGTTTCAGAATTTAAGCGAGATAAAGCGATTTTTATGGGAAAATTAATTTCGTAGCCCTCATTCTCTTCTACAAGACCATGAAAATCATGAAAATATCGTCATTTCCCTTATTCCCCCCAAAAACTCAAAAAACAAGTGGACAATAGTATTGCTTTCCAACTGATATAGCTTTTTCTGCTAATACTTTAGCAATATGCTCCCGAATGGAAGTGATACAACTTTTTTCAAACCATCATCAAAATATCAAATTTTGCTAATTCAATTCCCGTAAAAACTCTTTTTCCTTTTTTTCTCACTTTCTTTTTTAGTTTTTTCGTGAGAATTTCACGTTATAATCACGTTTTTAAAGTGCATCCGGAAACTAAGCGAGATAGCGTGATTTTTGTAGAGACCTTTTTTGTAGCTCTTGAAATTATCTAGAAAAAAAGTTTCTACAAAAATTGCGCTATCTCGCTTAGTTTCCGAATGCCCTTCGGAAAATAAAAGATATAGCTTTTTCTGCTAATACTTTAGCAATATGCTTCCAAATGGAAGTGATACAACTTTTTTCAAACCATCATCAAAATATCAAATTTTGAAAAATTCATTAAAACGCCAATAATTCGAGAACTAATCATGCAAATAAGCTCAAAATTCACAGGCATCTAACTGATAAAACTCTCGAGATAATATATGAGTATAAATAACATCAGTTGAATAGTTTCCAGATATTCCATTAAAAACTGATTTTCAAAAAATGGACATATCTCAAAAAGTACCGATCGGATTCTCTTCAAATAAAGCTTAAAAAATAGAGTTCATCGAGAGGAAATTTCCCACAAAATATGGAATTTTTCTATAAAACCGTTTTGCTGTAATTGAGACTTTTATGCACACACAGACATCCACTAAAAATATAATTTTCTCTCAATTTACATCATTTTAAGTATCTTCTATTAAAAAAATCACAATCGAAAACCTCTAAAACCGATTTTTTTTCTATTTCCAGAAACATGAAATTGAAGAAATCGAAGCGGAAGAGGAGGAGCCCAAGTTAAAAACTATGTCAAGAGCCGTATTCAACGTGATGTTCATACCGGTCGTCCTCTCGGTAATCGCCGCTCTCCTCTTCCACTACTACGACATGCTCATCGAGACCCAAATATCTCTCGCCCTCAACGAATCAAAACCGATCTACTGGATCTACAGTAAAAAATCAGACGACAAGCACCTGAAGCACGTGATAAATGTCCTAGAAAAATTGGGTTATCGTCGAGGAAGTAACGAGACTGATTGGGACCTTCTCTGGGCCCACGACTATCCCTTCCGCACTTTTCCACAGCTCAAAAACACCGGAAAGTACCAGAAGATCAATCACATACCGGCCTGCGGCTATTTCACGAACAAAGTCGATCTCTCGATAACTCCATCTTCTTACAATCCTGCATCCTTCCGGATTCCTGAGGACAAAGAGCAATTACTTAGTTACATGGAGAAAAATGGAAACAAGATGTATGTTCAGAAATCAAATGCACATAGGGGAATCACCATTCGTAAATTCGAGGACTTTGATTTCAAGCAGGAGAACACATTCATCCAAGAATTCATTGATAAGCCTTATTTGATCGATGGCTTCAAATTCGATATGGGAGTTTATACGGTGGTAACTTCGGTTGATCCTCTTCGTATATATAGTTATAAGGGCGATGTGCTATTTCGCTTCTGCCCACATGAGTATCATCCTTTCGATCCTAATGATGTTAAGAAGTATGTTGTTGATGATGATTACTTACCGATTTGGAAGGTTCCTTCCCTGAAGAAGTACTATGTTGATCTTGGGCTGTCGATGAAGGACACTTTTGATGCGCATCTAAGGGCGAAGGGCCAGGACCCCTCGAGGGTTTGGGACCATGTTGATAAGGCCATTCGGGAAATCCTGCTTAAGAAGGAATCGTTGATGGTGGAGTCGGTTAGGAGTTATGGGGGGAGGAGGAACTTCTTTGAACTGGTAAGGTTCGATTTTATCGTTGATGAGGAGCTCAATGTGTTTCTGATGGAGGCGAATATGTCTCCGAATCTGTCGTCCGCGCATTTTCCACCGAATCGGCTGCTTTATGAACAGGTGCTTTTTAATTTGTTTGGACTGGTTGGAGTTGGACAGAGGATCGATCCAGGGTTTAGGAAAGTCAGGTGAGGTTCTTTGGTTTTTTGGGGGATGAGGGAATCATTAGCAGATGTTTGACGATTTTTTAATTTTAGAGGGAAATGATTATTGTTAAACAATATTTGAAAAATTGAAATTTATAGTTTTTTTGATTTTTTACGTGTGCATATTTTTTATTTTCTATAAGAATTTATTTGTTAGAATAGAAAAAATATGAGAATGGTCAGATATCTACTGTTTTCAATATAATTTTTGGATCATAATGAAAGTAACAGAAATTTGATCATTTTTTGAATTTTTTTGAACAAATGAATTATTTAAAAAATTCGCACTTATAGATTTGTCAATTTTCTGCATTTTCATATTTTTCAGATAATTTCTTAGAAAAAAAGAAAAATCGAAAATTGTTAGATTTTATTGAAAATTTGCGTATCTCGATTAATTTTTGAAATATTATTGAGATTAGGAATTTTTTGAGAGAATTAAACTTTTTTCTTGATCATCAGCTTTTCGAGGATATAAAAAAAAAATATGAAAAGTATCTCTATCTCACATAGTTTCCAAGATATCCTCAAAAAACTGATGATTAAAAAACAATTTATTTGTCCGAAAAATCTGTATTTTATTACTTTCCTTTAAATGTTCGAGGAAAAAAATAATTATTCATGGATTTTCCTCATTTTAGCACGTGGGAGGAGCGAAGTTACGAGGTTGCTGATAAAAATTTAGCGGTTTTACCTGAAATTTGTATTGAATGCAGTGATTGCTTCAGAGTTGAATGTCAACTTTGCAAACAATGTTTCACTGATGAAATGCGAACGATATTCAGTCAATGTTACTACGAGCATCAAAATAAAATGGACTTCAAACGTGTTTTTCCACCGCCAATAGTAAGAAAAAGCTCCCAATGACTGAATAAAAACAATTTCTCATCTACATTCAAAAAGAAAAAAAAATATGTTATCAAAGAATTCGTATTTGAATTGAAGGAAAGAAAGATTGATAATTATCAACAGTTATCCATAGTTTAGTTCAATAAAAACTCAAATTTTTTTTTCAATCAAGTAACTTATTGATTGATGTGAAAACTTTTTATCTCAAAGTAGTATATTTATTATTGAAACAAGCAAATGAGATGATCAGCTTGAGAAATCTTCAATCAATTCCAAATAATTAGGGGTGGGCGAATAGTGTTCGAATCGAATATTACTATTCGATTCGAATTTCGAATCGAATAATTCGAATATTCGAATTATTCAAAATTATTTGAATTATTCGAAATTATTCGAATTATTCAAAAAAATTCGAATTATTCGAAAATTCAAATTGTTCGAAAACGCGAATTATTCGAAAATTCGAATTATTCGAAGATTGGAATCATTCGAAAATTCGAAAATTCGAATTATTCGAAAATTCGAAAATTAAAATTATTCGAAAATTCGAATTATTCAAAAAAATTCGAATCATTCGAAAATTCAAATTGTTTGAAAACTCGAATCATTCGAAAATTCGAATTATTCGAAAATTCGAATTATTCAAACAAATTCGAAAATTAAAATTATTCGAAAATTCGAATTATTCGAAAATTCGAATTATTCGAAAATTGAAATTATTCCAAAAAATTCGAATTATTCGAAAATTCGAATTATTCGATTCAACTTTCGAATCGAATATTAATATTCGATTCGGTACGAATAATTCGTGGATTCGAACTATTCACCCACTCCTACAAATAATTAATGAAAATGAGTTCATTACAATCTGGATATATTCAATCTAAGTAACGCATTATTACTTTTGACAAATAACTTCTTAAAACTAATAATTTTTTATTTTTCTTAGTTTCAAGAAATTTCTTTCTTGGGGAAAAAAAAAACATTTTTTCTCTCAGTCTATCGATCCAACCAAAACGAATTTAATCCTGATGATATTTATATTTGGTTCAAAGCATGCGTGAAATTTGAAATTTCCAATCTTTTTATTTCTCCATTCAAAGACGAATTTCTCAATAAAATACACTTTTTCTCACTGTAAAAATCGAAAAATTAATATTAATTTCTCTTTCAGACCAAGGATATGGTACTGAAGGACTACACGCTCAAGAATCAACTGCTAGTGCGTTGGTACCAGGGTAAATGTGAGATGGACGCTTCCTGGTGCACCTGAATCAAATATATGAATTTTCCAAAAAAATCAATTTCCTTTTGTCATCAGTTTTTTTTTCTCAAAATATCTGGGAATCCGAGCGAGATAGGGCGATTTTGCCCCATCTAATCTTTTTTTTCTGTAGAATTTCAAGAGCTACAAAAAAAAAGATTTTTGTTAAATCGCTCTATTTCTCTTAATTTCCAAGATCCTTCAAAAAAACTAATGACAAAATAAAATCAATTTTCATGAAAATTTCATCTCAAATCGGCATAAATCCACAAAAAAAAATATTTATATTCATTAATCATTTATAGAAGTATATCAACAATTCGTGTTTCGCATGTTTCAAAGTATATTAAAGAGGAAATAATATAAAAAAATTAATTATTGCATTTATTTCAATGATTTCTAATTAATAATTTTTGCATATCATTAAAATATTGGAAGAATCAAGTAAAACAATGCTAATAAATTGTCAAATCGCGACGTTTCGCTTATAATTTAATGTTTCTCAGGCTTTTGTCTTTAATAGTAGATGGTAAAATTAAAATTAAGCAATTCCACTGAAAAATTTCGAGAAAAATTTGCAAAAATTTCAAGAAAAATTTGGAAAAATGTCGAGAAGAATTTGGAAAAATTTCGAAACATTTACCATAAAACAGGCTAAATCGACTTATTCCTGTGATCATATTGAAGAAAATATCCCGAAAACTAAGCGAGATAAGACGATATTATTCTTTTTTTTTTCGTAGAAAATTCCAACAGTTACAAAAGAGGTTTGCGGGCAAAATTGTCCTATCTTGCTTATTTTCTAAGATTTTTCCAACAAACTAAACGAGAAAAAAATGGGCTTATCTCGTTTTACCTCTTCGCTAATGAATTTATTATCATTGTTCCATTTGATTTTGCCATTATCCCATGACATGCAAAAATCTAAATTAATTAATATAAAAAAAATCCCCTAATCTCCAATAGCATCAGTATTTCCCCTCATTTCCCCTTTTTTCTTTCTCTTTTTCTTGATTTTATCAAGTGGAACATTCGGATTACTTCCTTTATAAAAGTTCTTGAGTAATTGCATGGCTTCTTCTGCTTTAACGCCGCCAGTCACCTTTACACCATTTTCGTAGAGCTCTGAGACCTCGAAAACACTTCCGCAGCCTCCAAAACGGTCATTTCCACATCCGTAAACGATACTGCGCACTTTGAGCTCTTGAAGAGCAGCCGCGCACATTATGCAGGGCTCCACAGTCACAATTACGTCCAATTCCCTGAAGACTTCTTTGTAATTTAATTTTTTTTCGTTGGAGAAGTTGATGACGTCGTCGATGCAATTAAGCTCGGCGTGACGTGTTGCGTTGCGCGTTTCGTTGACGGTATTGTTGCCTGTGGCAATTACTTCGTCGCGATAGACGAACAAACAGCCGACAGGGACCTCTCCTGCTTGGAGAGACTCGTCCGCTTTGGACAACGCCAAATTCATCCATTTTAGAGTCTCTGGGAGGATTTCGAGAGACTCAGGAGATGCCGGGGATGAAACAGGCTTCATTGGTCAATGATGGCAAGAGACCGAGGTCCGTTAATGTCTGGAGAGCCTTAGTGCTCCAGTCCTGGTTACCAGTGGACCGGGGACTCGGATGTGGAATCCAAGCTACCTGGAAAATTTAAGGAAATAGATGAAAATTGTATCAATATGGATATAACTACTTTTTCAATATACAATCACACAGTTTTGCAAATTTTGAATAAATCAGTAGTGAAGAGGTAAAACAGGATAAATCGACTTATCTTTGAGGTCATTTCGAGGGAAATATCTTGGAAACTAAGCTAGATAAGGCGATATTATCCATCTGTTTTTGTAGAGAATTTCAAGAGTTACAAAAGAGTTTTAGGGCAAAATTGCTCTTTCTCGGTTATTTACTAAGGTATTTTCAAAAAAACTTAATGCGAAAAAAAGAGACTTATCTTGCTTCATCTCTTCACTACTGAAATATATTATAGTTAAAAAGAATATTTGAATATTTGGGATTATAATTTTTTGTATTTTCTACTTGCGCGTATTTTTTAGTTTTTTTTAAATTAATTAATTTTTTTTGCAAAAAAGGACTTAAAATTGAGAGATGTCTGCTATTTTATGAAAATGAAATTAGTATATATCTTAAAGAATTTCTAATGTTTCTGAACAAATGAATTATTGTAAGAAACAATATTTAAGGAATTTGCGGGAATGATTTTTTGAATTTTCTACTTGTGCGTATTTTTCCGTTTTTCTTCTAAATAATTCATTTGTAAGGAAAGAAAAAAACACTGAAAATTGGCAGATGTCTGCTATTTTCATAAAAATTGTTGAATTGATGGTAATTGTCAGCTTTTTTTAAATGAATATTTTGGAATGTAGTGGGCTTACGAGAAAATATCAAAAGAATTGTTATGGCGAGGAAATTAAATTTTATACAAAATATGCTTCTCGACATTTTCTCCCAAATTCACGTGCTTCAAAAATATTTGTGAAAAATTCACATTGATAATTAATTAATTGGCGAGTTATCAATTCAGTAGTGAAGAGGTAAAGCAGGATAAATCGATTTATCTTTGTGATCATTTTCAAGGAACTAGCTCGGAAACTAAGCGAGATAAGGCGATATTACCTATCTTTTTTGGTAGAGAATTTCAATAGTTACAAAAGAGTTTCAGAGCAACATTGCTCTATCTCGCTTATTTTCTAATGTATTACCAAATAATTAAATGAGAAAAAAATAGACTTATCTCATTTTACCTCTTCGCTACTGAATTGGTTTTGGAAATATATCAGAGGTCGTTGGCTTTAGAGAAAAACATTAGAAGACCTTTTTCTGTAGATAATCAAATTCTCTACAAGAAAGATCTTTTAACATTTTCCTCTAACTCCAATAAGTCCCCAGATATTCTCAAAAATCCTCAAAATTTTCCTGGTAACCGATTAAATGATCCTTTTTTTTTAATTCTTAGAGAAAACGTCAAGAAAGCTTTTTTTTTGTTGAGAATTTCATCGGCTACTAAAAACATCTGCAAAAGGATCCCCGGAAGATCAATAGTTTTAATAAAAAGAGACAGGATCTTTTTTAACGAGGATCTCTTGACGTGGAACCAATTTTCCTGATTTTCATAAATCAAATTAATAAAAAGTTAAAAATTACACCAGTTGGAAGTCCAAAACTAGTAACAACGCTTTTCGCCCTTTTCTCCGCAAATCTTCCAATGCCCACGATCCTCTCAATCCCCAGCAGTTTGATACTCTCCCCTAGAAACCAGTCGCAGATTCCCACAAGTACACTCTGCTCCGGTCCCTAAAAGAAAAAAAAAAAAGAAAAAATTAATTGGAAAATCCCCCAAAAAATCTGAAAAAAATTATAATGAAATTAGCATACATTTAACAATTTTTGGTATTTTTTTTTAACAAACATATAATGACAAAAAAAATATTTGTAACATTTGCACTTTCAGTTTTTCAAATTTTCTACATGTGCATATTTTTCATTTTTTGAAAGATAATTAATTTCTGAAGAAAAAAAAAATATTTAAAAAATTTTGCACTCGTATTTCTTTAAATTTTCTACAAGTACATATTTTTAATTTTTTTTTAATAATTCCGTCACCTTAGAAACAAAGTGGCGTAAGTCTTATATTAATACACAGCACTTACGCCCCTTTGTTTCTAAGACAATTAATTTAATCTAATCATTTAAAAAAATAGAAATTATAGGAATTATCAGATGTCTGCTATTTTCAGTCTCATTATTACCATGAAGGCACCAATTACCGGACGATTAAGGCAATGGTACCAGTTTCCGGACAAGTTAGAATTAAATTATTAATATGATAAAAAAATTTCAATTGAATAAGTATTGAAAAACTAGATTTTCTTCCACTTCAATATTAATTATTCCCGGGGAAAAATGTTCAGATCTGATCAGATCAGATTAGATCTAAGTAGATCTGACGAAATGGAAATTTTTAGTATGAATAGATCTGTTCAGATCTAATTAGATCTAATTAGATCCAATTAGATCTAAGTCTGATCGGATCTGTTTAGATCTAACTAGATCTGATTAGATCCAACTAGATCTGGTCAGATCTAACTGGATCTGATTGAGTTTATCTATATTGGCTCATCAGATCTGATCAGATCTAGTTGGATCTGATCAGATCTAATTAGATCTGGTCAGATTTGAGAAACTCAGATCTAATTAGATCTGAGAAACTCAGATCTAATTAGATCTGAGAAATTCAGATCTAATTAGATCAAATTAGATCTGATCAGATCTAAGAAACTCAGATCTGGTTTGATCTAATTAGATCTAAGTCTGATCGGATCTGCTTAGATCTAACTAAATCTGATTAGATCCAACTAGATCTGGTCAGATCTAACTGGATCTGATTGAATTTATCTATATTGGCTCATCAGATCTGATCAGATCTAGTTGGATCTGATCAGATCTAATTAGATCTGATCATATCTAAGGAACTCAGATTTGATTAGATCTGATTAGATCTAATTTGATCTGAACATTTTTTCCTGAGTTATTAGTATATTTCGCTGCTGCATCTGGAAACTGGGACCTGTCCGGTAACCGGGTCTACCATATCCAATTAATTTTTGCCTTTATCTCAGCAGGCGTGATGTTTCGACCTTCAGCATCCATAAGAGCCACTGGACAATAATTTCTCAGGTAGGACTCTTTAAAAAATCCATCTGGACTTTGGCATATTTTTTTAAACAATTCCCAGAATCTTCGACCGCTAACTTCACTTCGTTTACACAAAAATCCACTTATCAATCTGTCTGCCTGTTCTCTGATTGGCTTATCAACATGTCCAGTAAGCTTCAGCCAATTTTTAACAACGTCAACTTCACCAAAAGGCACACCAGTCTGGGACATTCCCCATGGTCCTGGATTCATCCCCAAAAACAGGATTTTCTTATGATTTTTACAGTATTTATTGACGTAATCGTAGTGCACTGAGTATGCATAATCAATTGGACTGTAAATATAGTCTATTGGTGGGGTAAAATGGATTTTTTCGATGCACTTTGTCAATTCAAACTCGAGAGCGAGAATTTTCGTTGAAATGTCAGTGAGAAAATTAAAGGAAATTGAGGGAATTTTTGGGGGAATTTCGGGATATTCAGGGGGTTTTGATGATTTTTTACTCAAGTCTAGGGGCAAAATGGGATCTTCATGCTTGGCCTTTTTTCTGGGGGATTCGCTCATTTTTTAGGGGTGGAAGGGGGGTGTGGAGGGGGGAGGGACCTTTTAAGGGGAAAATTAGTAAAAAAAAAAAGTACTTACGATTGGGACAAATTATAATAATCGAGAGGTTTTTTTTTTTTTGGAGTGAGATGAGTGCGCCTTGTGGCGAGTGTTCGAACTATATATAGGGGCACTGGCGAAAGAATGAATGTGGAACGGAATTTTATGTCTTTTTGGATGATATTGATAATAGGATTATAATGAAATTAGCACACATTTGACAATTTTTATGATTTTTTGAAAAATTAGATTATTATAACGAAATATTTAAAAGAATTGAAATTTTCAAGATTTTTACAATTTTTGAAATTTTTACAATTTGTGAAATTTTTAAAATTTTTGAATTTTTTTTTTTTAATTTGTGAATTTTCTACCTGTGCATATTTCCCACTCTTTCAATAAGACAATTTATTCGTTGAGAAAAACAAGAAACTAATAATTTTCGGATTTCTGTAATTTTTAGTGTCATAAAATAGAAGACTTCTGACAATTATTATCATTTTTTTTTTTTTTTAAATAAATGATTTTTGAAAAAAACAATGAAAAATATGCGCATGTAGAAAACTCAGGAAACTATAAATTCAAATTTTTTGAATATTTCTTTTCTTAAATAATTCATTTGTTTAAAAAATTACCTGAAATTTTTCGATTTGTACGAATTCCATTTTCAAATCGTTTCGCGCGCTTTTTATTCCTGTGGTTCTAGCCAATGGCATAATGCTCTACACAAAGCGCCTGAGCGCCATTGGCTACAAGTAAGGGAGAGAGGGAAGTGGAGGGGGAAGTTAATCTTTGCTTCATTTTCCACTTTCGTTCTTTCGTCAGTGTGACTTTAATTTTTGTGTATACAAATGCCGGTGAAGTGACGAACGTAAACTAACCTCTTTTTCCCAGTATTTAAATCTTTAAAAAAAAGGCGAGAGGATATTTTTCATTGTTTTTTTTTAGTGTTTGTTGAGAAGAGTGTTGGATTGATCCTGGAAGGTTGATAGGGCGAGTTTTGCTTGATTATGGAGGGAAAAAATTGTTGAGGGCGGGAAAAACGTTGTTTTTTCAAAAGTTTTAGGTTAAGTCATGTGTTTTGTTGTTTTTACGTGGAAATAATAATTGATATATAATTTAGTGTTAATAATTGGTGAATATGAAGGAAATTGACAATCATGGAACGACAGTCAAGTCGAATAATCCAGCTCCAACAGTGGAGCAAATCAATGCAGATCGAATCACTCAGGTGAGGATTTTATGGTTTATAGGGGAAGGTGGGGTAAAATGGACACTCCAATTGAACGGTTGGAGATAGGAATTTTCTGATGATTCCATTGAAAAGCTGAGGAAATTTTAGGCTAAAAACACATGTGTCAAAATTATTTTTTTCAATTTTTGAAAAAATTTACTTTTTTGGCCAAGTTTTGAAGGGGTTTCTCTCTTGAAAATCGAAAAAATTCACTTTTTCGGGGATATCTCCGATTTCGTTGGTCGTAGCGATCTGGAGTTGATCTCAAGTGAAAGGTGAGCTCATTTCTCATCGATTCATGTGGTTCAAATTTTTTTAAAATCAATTTTTCCAAATATTTATAGGTCATTTTCTGAAAATCAGTTTTTGCCCTATAAGTACTTGAAAAAATTGATATTTTTCTTTTTAAACCCCATAAATCAATGGGAAATGAGCTCACCTTTCATTTGAGATCAACCCCAGGTCGCTACAATAAATAGAACCAGAGATATTCTCGAAAAACTGGAGTTTTTCAAAAACAGAAGAATTTCACCTTCAAATCTCCCGCAAAAAATGAAATTTTTCAAAAATTCCTAAAAATAACTTCTGGTATATGATTCTTATGGCAAATTTCCTCAGCTTTTCAATAGAATCATCAGAAAAAACCTATCTCCAATATTTCCATCAATTTCGAGTAATTTCCACAGTATAAAATACAAAAAATCAATCCATATCCGTTTTACTCCTTGTATCCCATTTTACCCCACCCCTCCTATAACTGCAAATTACTCAAATATTCATTTTTCAATAATTTAGTCGTTTAAAAAAATCCAAAAAATTATGTAATACCTTCTAATTTCCTCATCACAAAAAAAACTTCATATTTTCAAATAAAAAAATTTAAAAAAAATTTAAAAATTATCAAATAATTAAAAAAAATTATTTCAGTTGGCGAATAAATATTGGGCCCCCCACACCACCGACTCGCACCTTCCCTTCGACCCCAAGATAGTCGAGGACATCTACATCCAGGAGATATGTGCCTCAAAATTCTCGATTCGTCGTATAATGATGCTGGAATTCAGTCAGTATCTCGAGAATTTCCTTTGGCCAAACTACAATGGAGAAAATGCAACACGTGCACACACTATGTCAATTGTTGTAATGGTCAACGAGAAGTTCAGAGAACGTGTTCAAGTGTGGGAGGCATTTGAGAAGAATTGTGCGCATTTTTCTGGCTTTTTTCAGAAGGTTTTGGAGGCCTGTTTGGAGGAAAGTATCCTGGATTTTGATTTGAAGGAGCAAACAGCGTTGATTGTCTTTCTGAATCACTGTTTTAACTCGATGGAGGTGATTTTGGTGAGGGAGGAGGTGAAGAGGCTCGTTTCTCTGTCAATGTGGACTTCTTTGCAGCAGGGAAGACGAGAATTGGAGTTCAAAAAGCATCCAAAGTGGAGGAAACAGTGGAAAATCATCAAGAAAAGGGACAAACCAGAGCTCAAAGAGAAACTCGAGTGGGAGAGAAGGTTTCTCCACAAATTAATGATCAAATTCATGAGTATTTTGGAGACAATCCAGGAAAAAGGACCTCTTAATCCTGATAAAGTGCGGTATTGTGAGAGATTTTTGGAGCTGGTGATAGATTTAGAGGCTTTATTGCCGACAAGGAGATTCTTTAATACTGTCATGGATGATTGTCATCTTGTTGTACGCTGCCAGTTGTCTAATTTGCTGACGAGACCTGAGGGAAGTCTGTTTGGACAGGTGAGAAAATTTTTTAAATTTTTTTGGGGGAAAAAGTGGGAATTTTTGAATTTTTTTTCGATGGATTTTATTTTGGGAGTTTCTTTTTTAAAGATTTCGCGGAATCTAAGGGAGATAGAGCGATTTGTGAAGAAACCTTTTTTGTAGCTCTTGAAATTGTTTACAAAAAAGGTCTCTTCACAAATTGCTCTACCTCGCTTGGATTCTGAGATATCTTTAGAAAAGTTATGATGAGATGAAATCTATTTTAAAAAATTGAAATTGTAGTAATTTAAAGTTTTGGGAAAATATCTCGGAATTGAGGGGAAATAGGGGAACTTTTGTAGAGACCTTTTTTGTAGAGGGAAATGAGAGCTACAAAAAAGGTTTCTACCAAAATTGCTCTATCTCGCTTATTCTCCGAGTGCTCATTAAGAATAGTCACAAAATGAACTTTTTTTTCATTTAAATAGACAATTTTTCTTCAAAAATTGATAAATTGACGAAAAACACATATTTTCTATAGCTGTTAAGCCCTAGTCATTTATTTGCTCTCGTACAAAAAAATTGTGCTATCTATAAAACACTTAGACTCACAATTCTCCATAAATACAATATTAAAAAATAAATTTGATCGTTATTTTTGTTTTTCTCGGTGATATGCGCCAGTGAAGTACACTTGTTTATTAATATTTAAATCCTTAATCTACAGACAAGACACGTTTTTTTTCTTTCAAAGGCCACAGTCTCGTTAAATGAGCCCATTAAAAAAAAGTAGAGATGAAATAAATTATGTGCGGAAAGAGTCAGAGTCAATATAAATTAATTTAGTGACAAGTAAATTAAAAACTGCGCCAATTCTCCCTTTTTTTCCTGGAATAACTCCAAAATTATTGAAGTTTTTCCTTCGACCCCTATTATGAATATTTTGAGAAATTATGAGAAAAAAATTCGAGAAAAAATTTCATAAAAATTTTATAAAAGTTTAATAAAAATTTAATTAAAAAATTTAGAAAATTCTGAAAAAATCTCAAATATTCGAATAAAACTGATTTTTAGTTTTTTTTTTCAATGAAAATTATTTTCATGAATTTTCTTGTTTTATAAAAAGAAAATTAATGAAAATCTTTATGATTTTCATTAATTTCATTTTTGGAACTGACCACAATTGCCAATTTTCTAACTAAAAATATTTCCAAAACCACAGGATCTACAAAAAATTCATAGAAATCTTTTTTGTAGCTCTCCTCCCCCCCTCCAAAAAAGATTTCTACAAAAATTTCCCTATCTCCAATATTTCCAGAGATACTCCAAAAAAAATATGAGATTTTCTCCCCATAAAATCGAGAAATGGCACAAATAGAATTTTTTTTTCGATTAAAAAAAATTGCACAAAATTAATTAAATTATATTTAATTAAATTAATTAAATTAATTAAATGTTAATCAATATCCTGCATTAATAGCTGTCATTTCTTCCCCCCAGTCAAGACCATCTGGATTATGCTGATTGCTACTGCAGCAATTGCACGTTTTGCTCAACAAAAATGTTACTCTTTTTTGTCCAAAAACACAAACATATAAAATTGATAATGCCTGAATAATATTAACAAATATATGTGCATAATAAAATTCGACATAACGTATTTGTGACATTAGCACTGAAAGCCATCCAAAGCTCATTACAACATACATCAGTGTAAATAATCTGAAACTGTATTTCATTTTGTGATGAATTCTTCCATAAGTGCACATTCTTTTTATTGTATTTGCTGTATTTAGGACAAAACAGAGATCAACGATTATTGTAAATGCAACTGATGTGAATAACACTGACATTGCAAGTACTCCAACTGTTTCCTGGGGTTCATTTGCATGTTCTATGTTTGCTACAGCATTTCCATGATCATCAAGGGCAAAATGAGCGAAAAGTGCTGTTGCTGCTATTGTCAATGTTGATCCCCAAACGTAAAATGAATAGTAGCAGTATTTTCGACGATCTGTTACACGTAGAAATACATTTCGCGAACGAAATGTATTCCAGACGAAGTAGCCGAGGGCGTTGAGCCAAAAAAATGCGGCTAACAGGGAAATATAGGCGACTGTATCTGAAAAAGAATTTTTAATTTTATCAATTTTTTTTTGTTGAAAATTTGGAGTTTTGGCTGATTTTTTGGGGTGGAATAGCAAGGAATTTAAGCGAGATAGAGCAAATTGCGTGGAGAGAGGGTTTTTTCAGAGGAGGAGAGCTCCAAAAGAGGCTTTTCACATTATTTTGCGCTATCTCGCTTAGTTTCCGAGATATTACAAAATATTTACATGAGAAATTTCACTTTTTTCAGGAAATTACTTTAATTTTTTAGGAATTTTTCAGGAAATGATTTTATTTTTTTTTGTTTTTAAAGATATCTCTGGAGTGAGTGGGTTTGAGAGAAAATTTCATAAGACTTTTTTTTTAGAGAATTTTAAGAGCTTAAAAAAAGGTTTCTTGATATTTTTTCCTAAACCCACTCGCTCCAAAGATATTCGGAAAAATGTCTATCAATTTAGAGTCTTCTTCTGAAAAAAAAAAAATTCCACAATCTTAGTTATGATAGAATATCTTGGAAATTAAGCGAGATAGAGCAAATTACGTGGAGAGAGGGTTTTTTCAGAGGAGGAGAGCTCCAAAAGAGGCTTTTTACATAATTTGGGCTATCTCGCTTAGTTTCCGAGATATTTCATGATATTTACATGAAAAATTTCAATTTTTTCAGGAAATTACTTTAATTTTTTAGGAATTTTTCAGGAAATGATTTTATTTATTTTTTGTTTTTAAAGATATCTCTAGAGTGAGTGGGTTTGAGAGAAAATTTCAGAAGACTTTTTTTTTAGAGAATTTTAAGAGCTTAAAAAAAGGTCTCTTGATATTTTTTCCTAAACCCACTCGCTCCAAAGATATTTGGAAGAATGTCGATCAATTTAGAGTCTTCTTCTGAAAAAAGAAAATTCCCCAATCGGAGTTATGATAGAATATCTTGGAAATTAAGCGAGATAGAGCAAATTACGTGGAGAGAGGGTTTTTTCAGAGGAGGAGAGCTCCGAAAGAGGCTTTTTCACATTATTTTGCGCTATCTCGCTTAGTTTCCGAGATATTTCATGATATTTACATGAAAAATTTCAATTTTTTCAGGAAATGACTTTATTTTTTTTTGTTTTTAAAGATATCTCTGGAGTGAGTGGGTTTGAGAGAAAATTACAGAAGACTTTTTTTTTAGAGAATTCCAAGAGCTTAAAAAAAGGTCTCTTGATATTTTTTCCTAAACCCACTCGCTCCAAAGATTTTGTTATTTTTTTATTTTTATTCACTTGTTAAAAAAAATCCCAAAAATTATGAAATGTCTGCAAATTCTCAGTGGTCATAGATTCTCCCCCCTAAACTCACCAGCAACCAAGAAGCTCACATGACTTGCATGCTGCGTAAAGATTCCCACAGTAGCAGCAATCTGATTGACAACAAGACACAAGCTCATGCTCGTGATCATATTTCCCACCAGATCCCTAAGCTGTGGCAGTACAAAATAGACAATTGCAACACACAGATAGCTAGCAATAGCAGAAGCCCTTGTAATAGGATCAATCATGTTTCTCATCAGATAATCCGTTTCCTTCCAGGGAAATTTGGCATTAGGTACGCAGATCATCGCATAAGTCGTCACTTTTTTGTCTCCTGTTAAAACCGCTTTTTCTGCACAATATTGTCCAAAATTATAGTCCCTATGAAGTGGTTCGACTCCATCTCCATCAATTTCTTCAAAATCTGTAAATCTATCGAGTCTCTCAAGACTCTTATCAACCCAATTATGAAGAACAAAGTGTCGCAGCTTTCCAGACGTCAAAATAACAAGTTTATCTTCACCCTCAGTACCATAATAAACTGGCCACTGTTGTTCATTTTTCTCGCAGATTGGTGTACCAATTATTAAATGATAATTAACTTGTTTTTTTCTTATTTTATTAGGATACTTGTCATCAGCGAATTCTGGCTGCCATGCACTAGTCTCATTGGTCTTATCGATCCGCGTGCAAACAGAGTCAACGAGAATTTCGTCCAATTCACAGCATTTCGCGATGTTTATCGACGTATTTGCGTCCTTTGTCTCTACACCGGTGTTGGAAAACGCAATGTCACTCAGACAGAGGAGAAAAACTGATGAAAATAATGAGCTCATCATTTTTTTATAATGATTTCTCCTTTTTTAGAGGGAAAAGCGAGGCAGCATCGTTTTTTCCCGGATTTCCGCGGTTTTTGTGGATTTTCGCGATTTTTCGCGGATTTTCACGTTTTTGTGGAATCTCGCAATTTCGCGGATTTCCACGTTTTTGGTGGATTTTTGCGATTATCGCGGATTTCCACGTTTTTAGCGGATTTTCGCGGTTTTTTGCGTTTTTTTGAGGATTTTCGCGGATTTTCGAGTTTCTTGTGGATTTTCGCGGTTTTGCACGTTTTTTAGGATTCTTCTGGACTCACTGCATTTTCCTGGAGATGTGGAGGCACCAAACAAGCGTTTTGCACAGTTTAACACGTCCGGAGACGGTCCTAACACACAAAACTCTTCAATTTTCTTGAGTCTTTTTAGATGGTTCTTAAACGCGCAGCACACGCGAATGTGTCAGACTTACACGCGAGGTGTTTTTTTTTTTTTTTTTTTTTCTTTGGAGTGGAGCGGCTGATGAAGGCTTCAATGGAAATGGGAGACACCGTGCTTGTGTTGCTCCAATACCGGTAAACTCGAGGCTCTTTTCACGAGCTCATGCATTTGCGCATATTGTGTATCACTCGTTTAGTTACTTGTTTTAGTTACTTGGTTTTTTTTTTGCTTGTTTTCTCACCTCCCCACCACTTCTAGGGGCTTTTTTACGCTCTTTTGTGAGGAAATGGGCACTGAGAAGGGGCACGCGGATTGGCGGATACACCTGGATTGAAATGCTGGGGCACCTGGGGAACTTGGGCGACACCTGGAGGGGGCAGGAGGATGTTACTGCACCGTTGATAAGAACGAATTCTGGATTTTTTGGAGATGGAAGAGTGGGGGGGATTTCGAAATTTTTGGAAAATTTCATATTTTTTCGATTTTTTTTTGAAATTTAGCGACAAAAACCTTTCTTTGCTATCTTATAACATTGGAATTCGTTTTATTTCGAAAAATTTGAAATTAATCAGAAATTTCGAAATTTGGAGATTTCGAAATTTTTTGAGATTTTTGGAAAATTTCATTTTTTTTTTAAATTTTTCATCAAATCTAGCGACGAAAACCTCTCTTTGCTCACTTATGACATTAAAAATCGTTTTATTTCCAAAAATTTGAAATTAATCAGAAATTTCGAAATTTGGATTTCGAAATTTTTCGAGATTTCTAGAAAATTTCATATTTTTAGAAATTTTTCTTGAAATTTCTATGAAATCTAGCTCCGAAAACCTTTCTTCGCCCACTGATAACATTAAAAATCGTTTTATTCCGAAAAATTTGAAATTAATCAAAAATTTCAAAATTTGAAGATTTCATTTTTTTTTAGATTTTTGGAAAATTTCATATTTTTTCGAAATTTTGAAGAAATCTAGCTCTGAAAACCTTTCTTTGCTCACTTATAACATTAAAATTCGTTTTATTTCGAAAAATTTGAAATTAATCAGAAATTTCGAAATTTCGAGGTTTCGAAATTTGTTGAGATTTTTGGAAAATTTCATTTTTTTGATTTTTTTTTGAAATTTTTCATCAAATCTAGCGACGAAAACCTCTCTTTGCTCACTTATAATATTAAAATTCGTTTTATTTCGAAAAATTTGAAATTAATCAGAAATTTCGAAATTTGGATTTCGAAATTGTTCGAGATTTCTAGAAAATTTCATATTTTTTGAAATTTTTCTTGAAATTTCTATGAAATCTAGCTCTGAAAACCTTTCTTCGCCCACTTATAACATTAAAAATCGTTTTATTTCGAAAAATTTGAAATTAATCCAAAATTTCGAAACTTGGAGATTTCGTTTTTTTTAGATTTTTGGAAAGTTTCATATTTTTCAAATTTTTATTGTAATTTCGATGGAATCTAGCTTAGGCAACTTTTTTTGCTCATTTATGATATTAAAATTAGTTTTATCCCAAAAAATTCAAAATTAACGAAAAATTTCGAAATTTGGCAATTTCGAAATTTTTTGAGATTTTTGGTTAATTTATCTTGAAAGTATGAGGTTTAGAGGAATTTATGTAGAGAGCTTTTTTTTGGCTCTTGAAATTCTCTACAAAAAAGGTCTCCTGGAGTTTTTCGATAAATCTACTCATTTTGAAGATAATTGAGAGACAAGTTGGATTTTTTGAGTTTGAGAATTTTAATTGAATTTTTTTTTTATTTCAGTTACTGGAAATGCTGAAGTTTTACGCGAGATTCGAAATCAGCGAGGAGACTGGAGATCCTCTGACCGATCATGACATGACGGAGCTGCACTACACGAAGATAACGTCTCTCCAGGTAAATACCAACAAATCCCAAATCCTGAATGAAGTAGTAAAAAAAATCCTATTATCAAAGAATTCGTATTTGAATTGAAGAAAAAAAAGATTGATAATTATCAACAGTTATCCATAGTTTAGTTCAATAAAAACTCGAATTTTCTTTCAATCAAGTAACTCATTAATGTGAAAACTTTTTATCTCGAAGTAGTATATTTATTATTGAAACAAGCAATGAGATGATCAGCTTGAGAAATCTTCAATTAATTCCAAATAATTAATGAAAATGAGTTCATTACAATCTGGATATATTCAATCTAAGTAACGCATTATTACTTTTCACAAATAATTTCTTAAAACTAATAATTTTTGATTTTTCTTAGTTTCAAAAAATTTCTTTCTTGGGGAAAAAAAAAAACATTTTTTCTCTCAGTCTATCGATTCAACCACAACGAATTTAATTCTGATGATATTCATATCTTGTTCAAAGCTTGCGTGAAATTTGAAATTTCCAATCTTTTTTATTTCTCCATTCAAAGACGAATTTCTCAAAAAAAAATAAAAAAATTTTCTCTCCACCAAATTTTTTCGACTTGAGTTCATCCTAAAATGTTGAGGCACCTTTTTTTGTGGAGAATCAAGCCCTCTAAAATAAATAAGATTCTACCAAATTTCCTCTAAACCTCACCATTTCCAAGAAATTATAAATAAAATCTCTTCATGATCACTAAAAAATTTTTAAAATCATTTCAGAGAGCAGTATTCGCCAAGTTTCCGGACCTCCGCAGTTTTGCCCTAGCCAACGTAGCCAGCGTTGACACACGTGATGCTCTCCTCAAGCACTTTGGTCCACTCAGCCAAGAAAAACTAAAGGCAATCGCAAGTTACTTGAACCTAGTGCCTCCAGAAGAACGTGCAGGTGACGAGAACTGGTATCGCCTGGACATGGACTTCCTGCAAGAGCTCCTGATTTCTCGTCACGAGAGACGAGCCTCTCAACTAGAAGAGCTCAACGAGATGCCATTATACCCAACGGAGAGCATCATCTGGAACGAGAGCATAGTTCCCACCGAATATTTTTCGGGTATACTGTCATGGTGTTTTTTTTCTGTTACATGTCTATATTTTTGTTTCCTTTGCTTCCAAATGGAAGCTATGTGATCATCAGAATTTCCGATTGTAATTTTTTTAATAGAAGATACTTAAAATGATTTAAGCAGAGAGAAAATGCTATTTTTAGCGCATGTCTGTGTGTGCATAAAAGTCTCAATTACAGCAAAACGGTTTAATAGAAAAATTTCATATTTTGTGGGGAAACTTCCTCTCGACGAAGTCTATTTTTTAAGTTTTATTTGAAGGAAATCGGATCGGTACTTTTTGAGATATGTCCATTTTTCGAAAATCAGTTTTTAATGGAATTTCTGGAAACTATTCAACTGATGTTATTTATACTCATAGGGGAGAGTGGGGCAAAATGGAGACTATTATGAAACCGTTAGAGATGGATTTTTTTCGATGATTGTATTGAAAAGCTGAGGAAATTTTAGCCGGAAAATGAGTGTCAGATGTATTTTTTTCGATTTTTTTGAAGATTCGATATTTCTGGGTGTTTTTGAGGGGTAAGAAGCCTTTCTTTTTTTGAAAATTTCCAGTTTTTTGCAAATATCTCTGGTTCTATTGGTCATAGCAATTCGCGGTTAGTCTCAAATGAAAGGTGAGCTCATTTCCCATCGATTCATAGGGTTTTGAATTCAGAAATATCAATTTTTGGAATAGTTATAGACCAAAAACTGTTTCACAAAACTGTTCTACAAAAATGCCCATAAATACCTTAAAAATCGATATTTTTAAATTGAAAACCCTATGAATTGATGGCAAATAATCTCACCTTTCACCTCCCGTCCGAATTTTTACGCTACAACAAATAGAACCGAAGATATTCTCAAAAAACTGAAAATTTTCAAAAAAAAGAAGGCTTTTACCCCTCTGAAATGCTCAAAAAAGTCAAAATCGCTAAAAATTCGAAAGAATTAGTTCCAGCACTTGTTTCCCGCCCAAAATTTCCTCAACTTTCCAATGAAATCATCAAAAACAATCTACCGTCAACATTTCTATTAATTTCAAAAGTTTTCCATAATATTTGCCTAAAAATTTGGATGTATCCATTTTGCTCCTGATGTCCATTTTGCCCCACCTTCCCCTATATTATCTCGAGAGTTGTATCAGTTAGATGCCTGTCAATTTTAAGCTTATTTGCATGATTAGTTCTCGAGTTATTGGCGTTTTGATGAATTTTTCAAAATTTGATATTTTGATGATGGTTTGAAAAAAGTTGTATCACTTCCATTCGGAAGCATATTGCTAAAGTATCAGCAGAAAAAGCTATATCCTTTATTTTCCGAAGGGCATTCGGAAACTAAGCGAGATAGCGCAATTTTTGTAGAACCTTTTTTTTTAGATAATTTCAAGAGCTACAAAAAAGGTCTCTACAAAAATCACGCTATCTCGCTTAGTTTCCGGATGCACTTTAAAAACGTGATTATAACGCGAAATTCTCACGAAAAAACTAGAAAAGAAAGTGAGAAAAAAAGGAAAAAGAGTTTCCACGGGAATTGAATTAGCAAAATTTGATATTTTGATGATGGTTTGAAAAAAATTGTATCACTTCCATTCGGAAGCATATTGCTAAAGTATTATCAGAAAAAGCTATATCAGTTTTCAAATCAATACTATTATCCACTTGTTTCTCTTAAGTAAATCTATTTTTAGGACTGTATATAATGTAAATATGTTGATGTATGTATAATAGATAAACTTTAAAAAAAATATATATATTTTTCAGGTGAAGGCTGTCTCGCTCTTCCCAAGCTGAACCTTCAGTTTTTGACGCTCCACGACTATCTCCTCCGGAACTTCAACCTCTTCCGCCTGGAGTCAACCTACGAGATCCGCCAGGACATCGAGGACTCAGTGAGTCGTTTGAGTCCATGGAAAGCTGAGGATGGAGGCGTTTACTTTGGGGGATGGGCAAGAATGGCCCAGCCTATAACACAATTTGCAGTTGTGGAAGTGGCGAAACCGAATATTGGAGAGAAGAGACCTTCGCGAGTACGTGCAGATGTGACTATCAACCTGAGCGTAAGAAGAGAGATCAAGTCGGAGTGGGAGAACCTGAGGAAGCACGATGTGTGCTTTTTGTTGACGGTGAAACCACCGAATCCGATAGGTAGGAATTTATAGGGATATAGCGAATAAAATGGAGACTTCGCTGAAATGGGTGAAGGGGGATTTTTTTCTGATGATTTCATCGGAAATTTGAGGAAATTTGAAGGGGGAGAGCATGTCTTGGACCCTTTTCTTGATTTTTTTTGAAAATTTTACCTTTAGTTCGAGATTTTTTGTTTTTTTAAGGTAAATTTACTTTTTTGGGAATATCTCTGGTTTTGTTGGTTGTAGCGACTTGGGGTTGGCCTTAAATGAAATATGAAATCATTTGCAATTTATTTACGTGGTTTTGGAGGGAAAATGATCAACTTTTAAGTGATTTATACCTTATTTTATGAAAATCCCTTTTTTCTATAGAGAAAAAAGTGATTTTCATTTAAAAAATGAATGAATGAATTCCTTAAAAATTGATGAAAATCAATTGCCAAGTCCATGAATTGATGGCAAATGAGCTCAGCTTTCATTTTCGCGCAACCCCAACGCGCTATGACAAATAGAACCAGAGATATCGCCAAAAAAAGCAATTATTTCAAAAATCAAACTCTTCTTTTAGTCACTTGTGACTAAAAAAAAAAACAATTTTTCCAAATTTTCAGAAAAAGGATTTCTTTTACATGTTTTCCCTCTCAAATTTCCCCAGCTTTTCAACCAGATTCCTCCAAAAAATAAATCTCAACTCCTTCCCCTAATTTCGCCTGATTCTAATACGAAAAAACCCCTCTTTCAGGTACCAAGTACAGTCACAAGCTGCCATTCGTCCCGCAAGTAGGCCTGACCTACGTTCGTGGCTGCGAAGTCGAAGGAATGTTGGATTCAAACGGGCGCGTAATAGAAGACGGTCCCGAGCCTCGTCCAATTCTCCCCGGAGACACAAGAACCTATCGCGTCTGGCTAGACTCAAACCAATACCGCATTGACATGGACAACGCAAGTCACGGTTCCGAGGACGTATACGAGTCCTTCAACATAATAATGCGTCGTAAACCAAAGGAAAACAACTTCAAAGCCGTACTCGAGACAATAAGAGAGCTCATGAACACCGAATGTGTCGTTCCCGATTGGCTGCACAACATAATCCTTGGATACGGAGATCCCGGAGCTGCACGCTACTCTCGAATGCCAGATGAAATCCCAAAAATGGACTTTAACGACACTTTTTTAGACATTGATCATTTGCGCTCGAGTTTTCCAGGTTACGAGATCTCAATAAAATCGGAAAATACCGAGAAAAAGCTGGAACGTCCTTTTCGCCTGATTTTCGAGGATGTCGTAGACAAGCAGGAGGAGCGAGAGGTCCAGAAAAAGAGCATCACAGTAGAACCGCATGTTCCTCCAAGCAGAGGACCCTACAAAGCCAATCAACCCAAAAAAAACCAGATTCCCTTCACACCGACTCAAGTAGAAGCAATTCGCGCAGGGATGCAGCCAGGTTTGACCCTAGTTGTCGGTCCACCAGGAACAGGCAAGACAGATGTCGCAGTTCAGATAATCTCCAATCTCTACCACAATTTTCCTAATCAACGAACGCTTATTGTAACCCACTCTAATCAGGCTCTTAACCAGCTTTTCGAGAAAATCATGGCATTAGACATAGATGAGCGACACTTGTTGCGTTTGGGTCATGGAGAAGAAGCGCTGGAGACAGAAAAGGACTTTTCTAGGTATGGAAGGGTCAATTACGTCCTTGCAAAGCGTCTGGACCTTCTTATGGACGTGCAGAGGCTGCAAGAGTCCTTAGACGTTAAAGGCGATGTGGCCTACACCTGCGAAACTGCTGGACACTTCTTCATGGACCAGGTTAGCACACGCTGGGAGAAATTTGAGGCTCGAATCAAGCAGAGATGCGCAGGAAATGAAGAGGCACCGGTCCACATTGTCGACGAAGAGTTCCCCTTCCACAAGTTCTTCGATAACGCACCTCAACCGCTTTTCAAGAAATCGGAATTTGAGGAGGATCTAGAAATCGCGAGGAGTTGTTTTAGGTACATCGAAAGGATATTCACGCAATTGGAGGAGTTTAGGGCCTTTGAGCTGCTGCGATCTGGTCTCGATAGGTCCAAGTATCTTCTAGTTAAAGAGGCAAAGGTCATCGCCATGACGTGCACCCACGCAGCTTTAAAACGTCGAGAACTCGTCGATATGGGATTTAAATACGACAATATCTTAATGGAGGAATCTGCGCAGATTTTAGAGATCGAAACATTTATTCCTCTTCTTCTGCAGAATCCTCAGGACGGTTATAACCGTCTGAAAAGATGGATAATGATAGGTGATCATCATCAACTCCCTCCCGTCATCAAGAACATGGCCTTTCAAAAGTACTCCAACATGGAACAATCCCTTTTCGCAAGATTCGTTCGTTTGGGAGTTCCGACAGTCGATTTGGACGGTCAGGGTCGTGCTCGACCCAGCATCTGCAATCTCTACAACTGGAGATACAAGAAGCTGGGAAATCTGACGCACGTGGAAAAATCACCGGAGTATTTAGTCGCTAATGCTGGGTTTCTTTATGACTTTCAGCTTGTTAATGTCGAGGATTTCAATGGAGTTGGGGAGAGTGAGCCCAGCGCTTATTTTTATCAGAATTTGGCGGAGGCTGAGTACTGTGTCGCTGTTTTTATGTATATGAGGCTTATTGGGTATCCTGCTGATAAAATCAGTATCCTGACGACTTATAATGGCCAGAAACATCTGATTCGTGACGTCATCAATATTAGGTGCGCTAATAATCCGTTGATTGGGAGACCGAGCAAGGTTACGACTGTCGACAAGTATCAGGGACAGCAGAATGACTATATTTTGCTGTCTCTTGTGAAGACGAGGGCTGTTGGACACTTGAGGGATGCTAGGAGGCTGGTTGTTGCTATGTCACGTGCAAGGTTGGGGCTTTATGTCTTTGCACGTGTTTCTCTCTTCAAGAACTGCTTTGAGCTGACTCCTGCTTTTGATCAGCTCATGAGGAGACCGCTGAAGCTGCAGCTCCTGCCGCAGGAGGCTTATCCCACGCAGAGGCTCAATGATGAGGCTCCGGATGCTCCGGCCATGGAGATCGAGGACATGCCACATGTTGCTAAGTTTGTTTATGACTTTTATATGAATAAGGTCAGTGGGATGAAAGAGGCGGCTAAGGTCTGGGCCAAACCTGGGACGACTCATGAACCTGAGGGGCCTGATCGGCATGTACCTGTTCATCCGGGCGCTGATGATGGGGGGTCAGATGAAGAGGGAGAGAAAACAGGGGAGGGGGAGAAGGGGAGCAAGGAAATGTGTGAACCTATTCAGAATCTTGTGGAAGAACCCATGGAGGAAGGCTGAAGGGTGATTTTTTTTTTTTTTTGACGTGGATTTTTTTGAGTATCTTGGGAAATAATGGAGATGGCGAAAATTTGAGAAAAAACGGTTTTTGGGAGAGAATTTTGAGAGAAAGAAAAGGTTTCTACCAAAATTTCGAGATATTCGTGAAAATTCACGACAATTTTTCATTATTTGTTTAGGATATTCTTGAAAATTCGTGGAAATTTGGATTATTTTTCTAGACATTCTTGAAAATTTGGGGACCTTTTCATTGTTTTTCGAGATATTCTTGAAAATTCGTGAAACTTTTCATTATTTTTCAAGATAATCTCCAAAATTCGCGATAATTTCCATTATTTTTTTAGATATTCTTGAAAATTCGCGAAAATTTCCACTATTTTCCGAGATATTCTTGAAAATTCGGGTATCATTCCAACAATTTATGCTATCGTTGTGGTCCTGGTTTCTGACATTGCCCCAGTAACTGATAATTTTTGCAAATTAGTAAATTAATATTAATATCAATACAACTAAATTACATTCAACCAGCAAATACTTGTTTTCACGCTGTCAGAAAATACCTCCAAAGTATCAAAAAAAGAAAAAAATTGTAAAATTATAAAATTATAAGAAATAAAGGGAGTTTCATTAAAACATAACGAATTATTATTTTTCATCAATAAAAAAGAATTTTCCCATTTTTCTTTATTTCCCCTTCATCATCGTTCTCTCTTGCCGTTCAACAAACTCTTCTTTTTACTCGAAACTTTCTTCACTTCCTTCAAATCACTGTCTCTTTTACTAACAATTTTATCATTTATCTCTTCGATTTTACGTTTTTTCGAGGAAGGCACATAAGTAACGTCAAGTTGAACAGTTGTCGTTGGAAAATCAGGTTCGTACTCTTCAATGAACGTGCTGGAGCCTTTTGAACTTGGAATATAAGCTTCAGCAACGTCTGATGAAAGTGCAGATGTGCCAGAAGGTTCATAAAGCTCGTGTCTTGATTTTTTACGAAGACTTGATATTGGATTTGGTATGTATGACGTTCCATTCTCGATTTTTGTGTCTGACGTTGGTGTATACTCGTCAGGAACGTTTTCTCTGGACTTTTTTAATTGTTTCAGGACACTTTTCCTGCTGGGAACATACTGCAGATCTTTCTGGGTCTTTGAACGATTAGGAATGTCTGGGGGAACGTATTCCTCGTCAATTCCCTCCATCAGGCACTTAACTTTCATCTCGGGGGTACTTTGATCCTCAAAAGATGAAAAAATACTTTGCAGCTTCTCGTTCTCAGTTTTTTGGGGTTTCTCGATACTGTGGCGCTTCTTTGCTGAGGATACCCTGACCCTGATGGTTGGCAGTGATGATTCATCTGTTGGGGACTCGTAAGAGTAACTGAAAAAATAATTTTTTTCATTAATATTGGAATTTTTTGAAATTTTTCGTTTGAAAAAAAAGGGGAAATTGAGGTTTTTAGAACTGTTTTTTAGGGATATCTTGGAAAGTAAGAGAGATAGAGCAGTTTTGGTTGAGTACTTTTTTCTAGCTCTTGGAATTCTGAACAGAAAAGGATCCGAGTGAAACTGCTCTATCTCGTTTAGTTTTCGAGATATTTTTAACAACGTGGTGAAAAAATGAAAATAATTTTAAAAATTTATTTTTTGGGTTTTTCATTGTTTTTGGGGAATATCTAGGAAACTAAGCGAGATAGAGCAGTTTTGTCTCCATTCTTTTCTGTAGCTCTGTAAATACTCTACAATAAAGGATTGAGGTAAAATCGCCCTATCTTGCTTAGTTTCCGAGATATTCCAAAAGAACTGGTGACACAATGGAATAAATTTGTCTCAAAATTTGGAAATTTCACTTTTTCTTCGTTCTTAAAGAATATCTCGGAAACTAAGCGAGATAGGATGATTTTACTTGAATTCTTCTTTGTAGAGAATTTCAAGAGCTGCAAAAAAGGTCTGAACCTCCAACCTCCTAAACCTGCTCACTCCCAAGATATCATCGATATTCTCTTCCAAACCTCATAAATTCATTTTTAAAAAATTAAAAAAAATAATCCTTGAAATCCTTACGTAACGTCCATTGTCCTAGTCGACTTCCTCCTCTCCAAGGATTTTCCATTACCTCCATAATTAACTTCTCTGTTTCTCAGAATAGCTCTCTGAATAATTTTATAAAGCGAGGACCAGTCTTCAAGATTCAGCCATTTATTAGTATTAATTTTTTTCTTATCAATTTCTACGGATTTTTCTTTTACAGTAATAATTGCAGTGGCAAGACAATTTTCAGAAACCTGTAGAAAAAAAAGGCAGCATGAGTAAAAAAAAGGGCGTATGTTCAGGGGATATGGAGCAAGTCATCTAGAGTTGTTGCACAAAATTTAATTCAAATTAATTCAATTTAATTCTTTTTCTTCAACAGTAATAATTGCAGTAGCCAGACAATTTTCCCAAATCTGCGAAAAAAAAGGCAGCCTGAGTGAAAAAAAGGGCGTATGTCCAGGGGATATGGAGCAAGTCATCTAGAGTTGTTGCACGAAATTTAATTCAACTTAATTTAAATTAATTCAATTTAACTATTTTTCTTCAACAGTAATAATTACAGTGGCTATACAATTTTCAGAAATTTGCAGAAAAAAGAAAGGCAACATGAGAGAAAAAAGGGCAGAAGTCCAAGGGATATGGAGCAAGTGTTTTGCACTTGTTACACAAATTTAATTCAATTTAATTTAAATTGATTCAATTTAAGTATTTTTCTTTAATAGTAATAATTACAGTGGCTATACAATTTTTAGAAATCTGCAGAAAAAAAAAAGGCAACATGAATAAAAAAAGAGCAGAAGTCCAGGGGATATAGAGCAAGTGTTCTAGAGTTGTTGCACAAAATTTAATTCAATTTAATTCAAATTAATTAAATTTAATTACTTTTGATTTAAAGTATCACTCAAAATTGGAAGGTTTTTTAAATACAATCCTAAAATATTGTTAATTCGCGATATTTCTCTTATAATTGGCAATTTTATAGCACTGTATTAAAAAAAACCTTTCAATTTCCAAAAATACTTTAAATTAATTATGATTAATTAACATGAAAATGAATCCGATTATTAATTATTTCCTTTAACAGTAATAATTCCAGTGTTTCAACAATCTTCAGGAACCTGCAGAAAAAAAAGGGCAGTATGAGTTAAAAAAAAAGGCACAAGTCCAGAGAATATGGAGCAAGTCATCTAGAGTTACTGCAAAAAATTTAATCAAATTTAATTCAATTTAATTTAAATTAATTCAAATTAATCAAATCAATTCGACTCACAGCTGTTAATAATTTAACGATTAATTCAACCAGCTGTTGACACAGTAACCTACCTTGATGACCTCTAGGTACTGGCCTTCTCGAAACATTACACTATCAAATAAAATAATAATAATAATAATAATTCGGTGATAATGAATTAATTTGCACAATAGCTATTGTCTGTATGTGTGTTTGTGTGTGGGTTTAATTGTGTTGAGCATGGATTTATCATTTGGCACTTATATTATTGACACATGTACAGTCACTCTTCGATTTTTACTCTCGAGAGATTAAATGAAGACGCGTGGGTGGGGGGGAGGAGATGTGTATATATATATGTGTGTGAGGGACCATCTATGGCACCTGTTGGTCACGAAATCAGCTGTTTACTCCGAAATTTCATTTTTTTTGTTGTTCTGTTGATTGTTGGGAATTTTTTTAAATTGCAGATTTAGGTAATGAGGGTGATTGGTTGAATTAATTAGGGGAGGGGGGGGGGGAAGAGATGATTGAAGGGGAAATTTTGAAATAATTTTTCTTCCCAGGGAAATTGGCGGGAAAAATGCCGAATTTATTTATTTGAATTTTTTTTTAAATTGTGTGAAATTCTTTTCTTTTTTTAAAGAGTTTGTGAGGCATTTTTTTTATAGGAAATATGTGTTTTTTATCAGATTTTAAACTTCCGGTGATTCATAACCTGGGTGAAAGTAGAAAAATGTGAGAATTATTGTGGAAATAATGTTTTTTTTTAAATTTCGGAGTTTTGTGGCTTTTACGGGGATTTTTGGAGTTTTTTTGGTGTTTCTTCAGGTAATTGGGGGATTTATTGGAGAAGAGGAGGGGGGAGGGGGGGAATTGGGGTTTTGGGGAAGGGATTGATGGTTAATTGATTTCAGGTGTGGTTTGCTGAATGGAGTGAAGAGGGCGAGGTTTTGAGAGGTAAATTGAGGATTTGAAAAAAATGAGGATTTTGAATTTTATGAATTTTGTTGTTTTGATTTTTTGAATTATGAAAATTGGCAAAAATGAGGGGAAATGTTTGGAATAGTATTTTTTTCGATGATTCCATTGAAAAGCTGAGGAAATTTCAGATAAAAAACATTTGCTAAAATTTTTTTTCTTAATTTTTCAAAAATTCAATTTTTTTTGGTCTTGATTTGAAAGACAAATCCTTTGCATTTTCGAAGAATTTCACTTTTTTGGGGATATCTTTGAATAAAATTGTTTGTAGTGACGTGGAATTGGTCTTAAATGGAAAGTGAGATGATTTTCCATCGATTTATGGAGATTTAGAGGAAAAAATCATCGATTTTTAAGACATTTAAAGGTTTTTTCGTAAAAAAAAGATGTTTTTGACCTATAAATACCACAAAAATCGATGTTTTTTGAAAAAATAACATAAATCGAATCCATAAATCGATGGTAAATGATCCTATATCTCATTTGAGACTGATCCCAAGTCGCTGTAGCCAATAGAACCAGAAATATTCTCGAAAAAGGGAAAAAAAGAACGAAAAGTGATTGGATTTTAGCTTTTATTTATGTTTATGACCGTAAAATTTTCAAAAAATTCAGAAAAATCAATTCAAAAAATCTATTCCATGTTTTCTACCTAAAATTTCCTCAGATTTTCAACGAAATCATGAAAAAAAAAATCTATCTCAAACCATTTTATCAGAATTCTCATTTAATGTATTAAATATAAGAAAATATTATTATTATAATTTTTTTTTACCCCATTTTATCTTCCCTTATTTATGCAGATGAGATTGTGGTGCTTTGGTGGACACCCTTTGGCGCTATTGAGGGCTCCAGAAAATGTGGAGATGTTGCATGCTATTTTACACAGAAAAGAAAATACCTGCAGCATCATAATCTCAAGGTATCAATCAAGATTCCTCAATTAATTCAGTAATTAAATTTATTTTTGAATTATTTTGCGAATAACTTTGATGCGACTGGATTTAGGGAAAATCATCAGGAATTCTTTTTTGTAGAAAATTTAATTTTCGACAAAAAAGGTTTCTTGGTAAATTTCTCTAAACCCCATGGTTTACGAGATATTCTTGAAATAAACTCCCTAAAATTTAATTTTCTCATTAAATCAAAAGACTCGATGAATAATTCTGCATTATTTTTCCCCAGGCAATTTTATTTTATGGAAGCAATGTGGAAATCAACGATCTTCCTATACCCAGAGACAGTGACGTCAGATGGGGGCTTTTTCACGAAGAATCACCAAAAAATAACTTGATTTTTGTGAATGAAAATGTATTGAGGCTCTTCAATTATTCAGCTACTTTCAGCAGATACAGCGATGTGCCTCTAACTCTCCTTGATCTACCAGGGGAGAGAGAATTATTGGATAAAGAGTATTTTTTATCGACTCCAGAGAAGAACAGACTGATGAAGGTAGTATTTTAGTGAACTCGAATACAGTTGACCCCTTATTTTTTTTATGATGTATCAAAGAAGATATTTTTTTACGTTTTTCTGAATTTTTTCATAATTATTTTCCGTGTAATTTATGAGATATGGATTATCAAAGTTACTGAAAATAGCAGTGGTGGAGATGAAACGCCCTAAATCGGACGAAAATCACGAAATTAGTAAAAAACCACAGGGTTGGTCCATTATTTAAAAACTATTGGCTAAGAGAACAACATTTTAACTAAATAATAGAAGAAAAAAATATCCAATTCTTCCAAAATTCTTGAAAATAATAAAAGGATCACAAATTATTAGAGTGAAAATTTGATTGGGAGGTGGAATTTCGGCTCGTTGGATATTTCTTTCAGTGTATAAATATGTAGACGGGATTATTTGAAGTTTTTTCCCCAATTCTCTACATTTTTTGTAGATTTAGGGACAAAAATTGGAGGATTTCTTTGAAATAGAGGGAGATAGTTTTTTTTTGATGCTTCCAGTGAAGCGCTGAGGAAATTTCACGTAGAAAACATGTGCCATACGTGATTTTCGTTTTTTTCCTTGAAATTTCAAAAATTTGGGCTTAATTTTTTTTCAAAAAATCCTGAAATCTTCAAAAAAAAACCTTAAAAACACTGCGACATATGGTTTTCACGTCAAATTTTCTCAGCTCTCCAATGGAATCATCTAAAATACTCTATTTCAAGTATTTTCCCCGTCTCTCATTCTGTAGAACCAAAGAAACCCAAAAAACTGCACAATTGATCCATTATTTGAAAAACGATTGACGAAGAGAACAGCATCTTAACTAAATAATAGAAGAAAAAAATATTCAATTCTCCGTACAGTTATTGAGAAATTTTAATTAGAAGGTAGTCGTAACTATTTGCCTCTCTCTCTCTCTCTCTCATGCATGTGATCAAGAAAAATTCTGGAAAAAATTGAGACAATTCCCCAATATGTCTGCATTATTGCTGAATTTTTCAGATTTTTTCTGGAAGAACTTCTGTCTGGCAAAAAATTCTGGGAAATAATGAATTTAATAAAGAGATATTTTTGATGAATATATAAGGATTTTTTTTCAGAGTAAAGGGCTCTATGAAAAAATCTTAAAAAATTCGGAGACATGCTCTGGCATGTCTACATTGTTGGTGAATTTTTTCAGATTTTTTTGTAGACTTGCCTTTCCGGAAGAAATTCTGGAAGATAATGGATTCAGCAAAATGATTTTCCCCAATTCTTCACAAGCTGAAGATATGACTTTCCAATAGTTTAATCACTTTTTCGTCTAAATTAAAGCACTTTTCCCCCAAATCATCAGCAATTAATTGAAAACAAACCTACTAATCCTCACTTTTTTCTGTTTTATCAATCACACTCTGGCATTCTACCTTCAAGAAGAAGAATCTATCGCCTCTCCTCTACCTCCAATCAAACTGCGATTCAATGAGCGGAAGAGACTCCTACATTTCTGAACTCATGAAGCACGTGTCTGTCGATTCTTATGGAAACTGCTTGAATAATCGCGAATTACCCAAACATCTCAAGAAAAATTACATCGGAAATCTCAACAGCGAGGAGTTGAAAAAATTCGTGGGGATGTATAAATTCACTCTGGCCTTCGAGAATGCAGTTTGCGAGGATTATATAACAGAAAAATTGTGGAGACCTCTGATTGCTGGCTCTGTACCAGTTTATTATGGTTCTCCATCATTCAGAGACTGGCTTCCCAACAATTTGTCCGCTGTTGCAGTTCAGGATTTTGAGTCTCCAAAGGATTTGGCGAAATTTATCAAGGAATTAGCGAAGAATGACGCAGATTATGAGAATTATCTGCGGCATAAACTGGAGAAAAATGGAGTTACCAATGAAAAATTGCTGGCAAATTTGAGGCAGAGACCAGAGGAGCTGTTCAGCATCTTCGAGCATCATGTTCGAAGGTTCGAGTGCAAAGTCTGCGAGAAATTACACGGAAATGAGCAGCGAATGGTCATGGGAAAGGTGTATAACTGCGAAAAACCGAAGAATAATTGGTGGAGTGATGCTTGGGACATGGAGAAGTGCACGGGAAAGCTGTTGACCGAGTATTTATCGAGAAATGAGCTGGTGGAACTTGAAGAATTCAATGTTGAGAAGATGAAGATGTATTTTGATAAGCGATGTTGAATATAACCAAGAAGATTGGTATGAAAACTGTGGTTTTGCTTCTGAATGGAAGCTATGTAATCATCAGAATCTTCGATTGTAATTTTTTTAATAGGAGATACTTAAAATGATCTAGATAGAGAGAAAATGATATTTTGAGCGCATGTCTGTCTGTGTGTGCATAAATGTCTCAATTACAACAAAACGGTTTTATAGATAAATTTCATATTTTGTGGAAAACTTCCTCTCGACGAACTCTATTTTTTAAGTTTGATTTCAAGAGAATCCGATCGGTACTTTTTGAGATATGTCCATTTTTCGAAAATCAGTTTTTAATGGAATTTCGGGAAACTATTCAACCGATGTTATTTATACTCATATATTATCTCGAGAGTTGTATCAGTTAGATGCCTGTCAATTTTGAGCTTATTTGAATTATTAGTCCTCGAGTTATTGGCGTTTTAATGAATTTTTAAAAATTTGCTATTTTGATGATGGTTTGACAAAAGTTGTATCACTTCCATTCGGAGGCATATTGCTGAAGTATTAACAGAAGAAGCTATGTCAATTGGAAAACAATACTATTATATTTTTATTTATTTTTCTTGCCATATATAACCTTTTGGTTTTTTACATTTTTTCTTTTCTTTCCCACCCCCCTTGCGACACCATGGATCGACTTCGAGAGGAATTGGGCCACAGCTCATGATATTTTCGAAGGGGGGACCTCAAATTATTCTAATTGGGGCAACGCGAGCTGCGGGTTTCGATTTTTCCATCTAAAATCGATTGATTTCCCTTCTCTAGGTCCTAAAGGTCCTTGAAGTAAAAAGGAAATCATGATTTTCGATCATTTCCAAAAAAAATCCCCATCAAAAGAGGAATTAGGCCACAGCCCATGATATTTTCGAAGGGGGGACCTCAGATAATTCTAATTGAGGCAACGCGAGCTGCGGGTTCTGATTTTTCCATCTAAAATCGATTGATTTCCCTTCTTTAGGTCCTAAAGGTCCTTGAAGTAAAAAGGAAATCATGATTTTTGATGATTTCCAAAAAAAATCCCCATCAAAAGAGGAATTGGGCCACAGCCCATGATATTTTCGAAGGGGGGACCTCAAATTATTCTAATTGGGGCAACGCGAGCTGCGGGTTTTGATTTTTCCATCTAGAATCGATTGATATCCCTTCTCTAGGTCCTAAAGGTCCTTGAAGTAAAAAGGAAATCATGATTTTCGATCATTTCCAAAAAAAATCCCCATCAAAAGAGGAATTAGGCCACAGCCCATGATATTTTCGAAGGGGGGACCTCAGATAATTCTAATTGAGGCAACGCGAGCTGCGGGTTCTGATTTTTCCATCTAAAATCGATTGATTTCCCTTCTTTAGGTCCTAAAGGTCCTTGAAGTAAAAAGGAAATCATGATTTTCGATCATTTCCAAAAAAAATCCCCATCAAAAGAGGAATTAGGCCACAGCCCATGATATTTTCGAAGGGGGGACCTCAGATAATTCTAATTGAGGCAACGCGAGCTGCGGGTTCTGATTTTTCCATCTAAAATCGATTGATTTCCCTTCTCTAGGTCCTAAAGGTCCTTGAAGTAAAAAGGAAATCATGATTTTCGATCATTTCCAAAAAAAATCCCCATCAAAAGAGGAATTAGGCCACAGCCCATGATATTTTCGAAGGGGGGACCTCAAATTATTCTAATTGGGGCAACGCGAGCTGCGGGTTTCGATTTTTCCATCTAAAATCGATTGATTTCCCTTCTCTAGGTCCTAAAGGTCCTTGAAGTAAAAAGGAAATCATGATTTTCGATCATTTCCAAAAAAAATCCCCATCAAAAGAGGAATTAGGCCACAGCCCATGATATTTTCGAAGGGGGGACCTCAGATAATTCTAATTGAGGCAACGCGAGCTGCGGGTTCTGATTTTTCCATCTAAAATCGATTGATTTCCCTTCTTTAGGTCCTAAAGGTCCTTGAAGTAAAAAGGAAATCATGATTTTTGATGATTTCCAAAAAAAATCCCCATCAAAAGAGGAATTGGGCCACAGCCCATGATATTTTCGAAGGGGGGACCTCAAATTATTCTAATTGGGGCAACGCGAGCTGCGGGTTTTGATTTTTCCATCTAGAATCGATTGATATCCCTTCTCTAGGTCCTAAAGGTCCTTGAAGTAGAGAGGGAATCATGATTTTCGATGATTTCCAAAAAAAATCCCCATCAAAAGAGGAATTGGGCCACAGCCCATGATATTTTCGAAGGGGGGACCTCAAATTATTCTAATTGGGGCAACGCGAGCTGCGGGTTTTGATTTTTCCATCTAGAATCGATTGATATCCCTTCTCTAGGTCCTAAAGGTCCTTGAAGTAGAGAGGGAATCATGATTTTCGATGATTTCCAAAAAAAAATCCCCATACAAAGAGGAATTGGGCCACAGCCCATGATATTTTCGAAGGGGGGACCTCAAATTATGCTAATTGGGGCAACGCGAGCTGCGGGTTTCGATTTTTCCATCTAGAATCGATTGATATCCCTTCTCTAGGTCCTAAAGCTCCTTGAAGTAGAGAGGGAATCATGATTTTCGATGATTTCCAAAAAAAATCCCCATTAAAAGAAGAATTGGGCCATAGGGCTGGACTCATAAAAAAGAATATGCAAAAAGAAGGGAGAAGTTAGGGAGTAACGGAAAGCCTTGTATATCGTCAGCTTAGAAACAAAGAGGCGTAAGCGCTATGTATAAGTGTAGCACTTACGCCTCTTTGTTTCTGAGGTGACGATATATACTTCAGTATTGAACTAATTGTTTGGCGATATTTATTAATATCTTTATAAATTTGACTTGACGGAATCTTGAAGAGAAATACAGCTTCCTGACCCCATGTCTTTTTTGTAACTCTTGAAATTCTCTACAAAAAATGATAAAGACTGAATCGCTCCATCTCGTCAAGTTTCCATGATATGCTGATATATTAGTTGAAACGAGGGCGGATTTCCTCCTACTCCGTTATTTTATGAATTTCGGCGATTACGCAACTTTTTTTAGCGTTTTCAACGATTTAAGAACAACTTTTTTGATGATAAAATCGTTTTTTATTATTTAATTTTTTTTCTGAACGCTTGATGTCGCTCAATGCTATAACTTTTGGGGGACATTGGGGGACGATGTCTTTCGGGGGATGATAGCATGCAGTCCTCAATGGAAATTAAATAACACGGGGATGGGTGCAGCTGACCAGAGAAAACTGAACACTCTACAACTGGCCACACGTTTTTGGTGTTTCTGCAACTAGCCATAAAACGCCTGTGCTCCAACAACCGGACGCTGAAAACTCACCACAGTTTTGTTACCCTCCAAGATTCCGATTGAAATTACAATTCATTTCAGGGAGATGGCGTGTACTCACCTTTAATATCGGAAAATGAGCAAAAAGACTGTTCTCGATCCTGAATTGTAGCGAGTCTGAAACATTTGGGAACAGTTTGAGGGGCGTTGGGGTGAAAACGTTAGTTGAATCGGAATGATTCAAGCTCACTAACCATTGGACGTTTTATGGCAAATGATCCCGGATGATAATTTCCATTTGCTACAGGCAGGTTCGGACTCCATAGAAGGCATTCTGAGGGATTTGAAGGAAGAAAAACATTTCACATTGAATTTCATATAGAAATGGCTTGGGAAGTGCAAAACAACAGGGGAACTCCCAGTTTCCCCGGTAATTAATTCAATATTCAAGTACAGGGAGCAGTCTGAGTTGTCACTTTCGAGTTCTAGAGCCAAAGTCCTATGATTCACCTTCCTTGGACCCCATTCTACAGATCCCCTCGAGAAAATAGACATGTCACATTGATTTTGATGTAGACATGGCTTGGGAAGTGCAAAACGAAAGGGGCACCCCCATTTCCCCCGGTAATTAATTCAATATTCAAGTACAGGGAGCAGTCTGAGTTGTCACTTTCGATTTCTAGAGCCAAAGTCCTATGATTCACCTTCCTTGGACCCCATTCTACAGATCCCCTCGAGAAAATAGACATGTCACATTGATTTTGATGTAGACATGGCTTGGGAAGTGCAAAACGAAAGGGGCACCCCCATTTCCCCCGGTAATTAATTCAATATTCAAGTACTGGGAGCAGTCTGAGTTGTCACTTTCGATTTCTGGAGCCGAAGTCCTATGATTCACCTTCCTTGGACCCTATTCTACAGATCCCCTCGAGAAAATAGACATGTCATATTGATTTTGATATAGACATGGCTTGGGAAGTGCAAAAGAAATGGGGCACCCCCAGTTCCCCCGGTAATTAATTCAATATTCAAGTACAGGGAGCAGTCTGAGTTGTCACTTTCGATGTCTAGAGCCAAAGTCCTATGATTCACCTTCCTTGGACCCCATTCTACAGATCCCCTCGAGAAAATAGACATGTCACATTGATTTTGATGTAGACATGGCTTGGGAAGTGCAAAACGAAAGGGGCACCCCCATTTCCCCCGGTAATTAATTCAATATTCAAGTACTGGGAGCAGTCTGAGTTGTCACTTTCAATTTCTGGAGCCGAAGTCCTATGATTCACCTTCCTTGGACCCTATTCTACAGATCCCCTCGAGAAAATAGACATGTCATATTGATTTTGATATAGACATGGCTTGGGAAGTGCAAAAGAAATGGGGCACCCCCAGTTCCCCCGGTAATTAATTCAATATTGAAGTACAGGGAGCAGTCTGAGTTGTCACTTTCGATGTCTAGAGCCAAAGTGCTATGATTCACCTTCCTTGGACCCCATTCTACAGATCCCCTCGAGAAAATAGACATGTCACATTGATTTTGATGTAGACATGGCTTGGGAAGTGCAAAACGAAAGGGGCACCCCCATTTCCCCCGGTAATTAATTCAATATTCAAGTACTGGGAGCAGTCTGAGTTGTCACTTTCGATTTCTGGAGCCGAAGTCCTATGATTCACCTTCCTTGGACCCTATTCTACAGATCCCCTCGAGAAAATAGACATGTCATATTGATTTTGATATAGACATGGCTTGGGAAGTGCAAAAGAAATGGGGCACCCCCAGTTCCCCCGGTAATTAATTCAATATTGAAGTACAGGGAGCAGTCTGAGTTGTCACTTTCGATGTCTAGAGCCAAAGTCCTATGATTCACCTTCCTTGGACCCCATTCTACAGATCCCCTCGAGAAAATAGACATGTCACATTGATTTTGATGTAGACATGGCTTGGGAAGTGCAAAACGAAAGGGGCACCCCCATTTCCCCCGGTAATTAATTCAATATTCAAGTACTGGGAGCAGTCTGAGTTGTCACTTTCAATTTCTGGAGCCGAAGTCCTATGATTCACCTTCCTTGGACCCTATTCTACAGATCCCCTCGAGAAAATAGACATGTCATATTGATTTTGATATAGACATGGCTTGGGAAGTGCAAAAGAAATGGGGCACCCCCAGTTCCCCCGGTAATTAATTCAATATTGAAGTACAGGGAGCAGTCTGAGTTGTCACTTTCGATGTCTAGAGCCAAAGTCCTATGATTCACCTTCCTTGGACCCCATTCTACAGATCCCCTCGAGAAAATAGACATGTCACATTGATTTTGATGTAGACATGGCTTGGGAAGTGCAAAACGAAAGGGGCACCCCCATTTCCCCCGGTAATTAATTCAATATTCAAGTACAGGGAGCAGTCTGAGTTGTCACTTTCGATTTCTAGAGCCAAAGTCCTATGATTCACCTTCCTTGGATCCCATTCTACAGATCTCCTCGAGAAAATAGACATGTCACATTGATTTTGATGTAGACATGGCTTGGGAAGTGCAAAACGAAAGGGGCACCCCCATTCCCCCGGTAATTAATTCAATATTCAAGTACTGGGAGCAGTCTGAGTTGTCACTTTCGATTTCTGGAGCCGAAGTCCTATGATTCACTTTCCTTGGACCCTATTCTACAGATCCCCTCGAGAAAATAGACATGTCATATTGATTTTGATATAGACATGGCTTGGGAAGTGCAAAAGTAATGGGGCACCCCCAGTTCCCCCGGTAATTAATTCAATATTCAAGTACAGGGAGCAGTCTGAGTTGTCACTAACCATTGGACATTTTATGGAAAATCATCCCGGATCATAATTTCCACTTCCTGCATGCAAGTTCGGACTCCATAGAAGGCATTTTGAGGGATTTGAAAGGAGAAAGACAAACCCAGAGTGGAGGAATGCTCCATATCCGGTATAATAATGTCTTAGTGCGGAAAAACGTCAGCTACAGTGGTCGGGGCTGACTACCGATTGGCCATTTTATGGAAAATTACCCCAGATCATAATTTCCACCTGCTCCAGGCAAGTTCGGACTCCGTAAAAGGCATTCTGAGGGATTTGGAGAAATAAAGACGAATCCAGAGTGCAGGAATGCTCCATATCCGGTATAATAAGATCCTAGAGCTGGAAAACGTCAGCTGCAGTGGTCCAGACTGACTACTGATTGACCACTTTATGGAATATTACCTCGGATCATAATTTCCACTTGCTCCAGCCAAGTTCGGACTTCATAGAAGGCATTCTGAGGGATTTGGAGGAAGAAAGACAAGTCCAGAGTGCAGGAAAGCTTTCTATGGAGTCTGAACTTGCCTGGAGGAAGTGGAAATTATGATTCGGGATGATTTCCCACAAAACGTCCAATAGTTAGTGAGCTTTTCGCTCATTTTCGATATTAAAGGTGAGTAAATGCCATCTCCCTGAAATGAATGGTACTTTCAATCGGAATCTTGGAGGGTAACAAAACTGTGGTGACTTTGCGGCGTCCGGTTGTTGGAGCACAGGCGTTTTGTGGCTAGTTGCAGAAACACCCAAAACGTGTTGCCAGTTGTTGAGTGGTCAGTTTTTTCTGGTCAGCTGCACCCATCCCAATAAGACGTCAATCTATCAAATACGTTCATCAATTATACAACGGTTGTTGATACGTGTGAGTTCTAAATTATTGAATTTAGATCAATTGTGACAGATGTCAAAACATAGAACGAGATGAAGATCTAACGACAATTGTCTTTTCTTCAATATTTTCAAAAAGTGGTATGGCTACAATTATATCAATCAGAATATAAGCACTTTTGTTCACTTCTCTTCTTCCAGAAAAGGATGAGATATGTTTCTTAGCAATGACATTATTTTGGGATAATGTCTTCATGTTTCTCAAGTTAATTGCAGAGTCAGTAAGTAGGAAACATAGGGAATTTTCGACCAGTTGAGTGGACTAATTTTTCTTGATTATTCCACTGATAAGGAAAGGATTTGCTCAAGTTTTTACAATATGATTAAATTGAAAAAACTTGAACTGATTCGTTCCATATCAGTGGAATAATCAAAGAGAAATTATTCCCCTCGATTGGTCAAAAAATCCCTAAGTTTCCTACTTACTGACTCTGCAATTAACTTAAGAAGGATGCAGACATAATCCCAAGATAATGTCATTGCTAAGAAACATATCTCATCCCTTTCTGGAAGAAGAGAAGTAAACAAAAGCGCTTTATGATCTCTCTGACCACATTAACATCAGTAGATTCGATTAAATGAATTCTGGAAGCTGCTTTGCTGACGGCGAGTACTTTTCCGATGATTCCGACATTGTGCCGTTCTTCAGAGCTGTGCAGAAATCTCCATTATCGACAGCCATTATGTTGTTATGATGAAATTCATGCTGATAAGTAGGGCCGCAGACTTGATTTTCGCAAACTGTCCATTGATCTGAAGTTTGATATAGTAGGGAGTTGAAGCTGAGAATAAATAGGAATTGAATGATTTGAATGTTCATGACAGATACGTCAAGACATTGAATTTATTGGAGGGTTCGGTAGGGATTGTGACAAACCGAATAGCATAAGAGATTTATCTGAAATAGGGAAGAAAGAATAAAGTTTGTCACAATCCCTGTGATTGGGGGCTTCTGTGATTGGACACAATCGTTTTCATAGATCTTGCACTTGCCTTTTCTCTCGAGCAGGATGTTCTTCCTCTTGAGGAAGGGTATGCAGCATGTGCCTTATTTATAGGATTAAGTTTTTTAAGTTTGTTTTAAATTTAAGCTGTTATACCGACCTATGTACAGGTAACTTTGTTACCTCTATAGGAGTTGCATTGTATGATTTTGTTTCTTGTTGAGGTGGTTTCACCTTAATTATGTACAACTTACAGTGTAATTAATGGTAATGAATTCTATTCTATCCCCACAGATTAATCTTTCAATAAATTCAATGTTCTGACGTATCTGTCATAAGCATTCGAATTATTCGATATTAGATCAAACTTCAGATCAATGAGCCGTTTTCGAAAATCAAGTCTTCGGCCCTACTCATAAGACTTGGAACGACTTCTCTTGTTCTGATTATGAATTTAATTCATTTTTATGAAGTTAGATGTCAAGTTCAATATTTCAAAATGCCTCAAATTTCTTAAGTGATCGTCGATTTCCAAAAAAAATCGATTCTCGACGAATCTTTTTAAAAAAAATGATTTTTCGATTGAGAATCGATTTAAAAAAAAGAAATTCAAACATAAAATCGTTGAATCGACTTTTTTTTTTATAAAAAAAAAATTAAATAATATTATATCTACTTCCGATCGATTATTCTCAATATCGATTAATAGGTACGATATCTCGCATTAAATTTGCGATTGAATGACATTAATAAATAATTACATCAAGTTTTAATTAATTAATTTCAAATAAAGATTAGTCGATGCGATATCTCTCATGAGATTCAAGATTACGTATATCATTCGATAATTTCGTATCATCTCTAATTTAATTTGAATGGGAAAATAGTTTGATTGAAAATATTCGATTAATCGATGCAGTGTCCGGTATTAAATTCGAGATATCGTATATCATTCCAAATTTTTCCTTAATTTTTCCTTTTTCATAAAAAAAAAGATATAATTTTTCTTATGAAGAAAATAATCGAAAAATCGATTAATCGAGTTTTTAAAATCGCCTTAAAAAATCGATTTCTGGTAAAAAAAGAGTCGATCTCACAAGATTGCTTAAAAATCGCCCATCACCCCCCCCCCCCCCCCCCCCTCCTCCTGTATCTTGCATCTAAAATAATTAAAAATTATGGGAAATTGATGAAAAAATCGAGAAATGTCCATAAAAAATCCATGAAAATGACATCAAATAAATCCATAAAATTAACTACATTCTCAAATTATCAAAATAATCAGTTTAAATTGACTATTCAGTACTTTATATATAAACAAAAATAATCAATATTAAATCTATTGAGAATGGGGCACTGAAAGTTTTGAAAAGTTTTTAAACATGAAAGACGAATAAACGACTTGCAGTCAGCATCAACGTGTATGTGTCTGTTTTTTTTTTTCTTTCTTTTTTCACCGTATATTTCTGTGCTATCTAAGCAATATAGTCCTTGGTTTATGTTGAGAGCGGGTAGTTAAACGTTACGAAGACTTTTATAGGCCTGCGTGAATCCGCGCTCACTCAACGATGGGATTTCATCGCAAAATATTTTTTTTTTTTCGTTTTTATTTAACCAATCCGCTTTTTTCCATTCGGATGAATACAAGAGGACATAACATTTTGGAAAAACAATGAATTTTTATTTTTAAAAAAATTTTAATTAAAAACTAGAGAAAAAATTTTTTTCTATGAAGTACTGTATTATAATTCAACAATTATATTTGATTAATTCTTCGAATACATTTAAATTCACAATGAAACCTTAATTTTTTATGTTTTTTTATTTCTTCAAAGCTTTACAACTTTAGGGATTATTATTATTATTTTATTTTTTTTCACCTTAATATTGGACTTTTTTCTGACATTGACAGTCTATTTTATCATGAGCTTTTTCATGCACACACTGCACATATCTGATGTAATCATTTGTCAATGTGATGAAAACTCATTAATTATATCTCACTTTTATTATTGTTTTTTTTTTCTTTATTATCTAATTATTTTTTTTTTTTAATTTAATTATTTTTATTTTCTATTAAATTAGCAGAAAATATATCCAATAAATTACTATAGTGTCTTGAAATTAATAGAAATGAATAGTAGATTAAATGGCTATTTATTTCTTCTTTAACATTCGTAATATCTGCGAGTAAAATAGGATTTTTTTCTATTATTTCATTATTTTGAAAAGCACTCGGAAATTATGAGATTTAGGAGAATTTAGGAAGAAATCATTTTTGTAGATCAGAAAATTCTCTACAAAAAAGGTCTCCTCACTTTTTCCTCTAAAATCATTGGTTTTAGCAGAATTCTTTATATCGAATATATAAAAATTTTCATTTGTGGGAAAAAAAAATTTTTACTCGCAAATATCATAAATACTGTTTATCAAAGTGGAACTCAGCGAAAAAGTGGCACTTTTTGTGCACGTGTAAAGAAAATTATTTATTCTCTACAACATTTATCTCTGGAGAAAATCGAAAATCTCTAGAGAAATTTTTTTCAGTCACACATTTTTTTTTTTCTAATCATAAATTTTTAATTCATTCTTCTTTCCACTTATTTCGAGCAATTTGTTCTGCAATTCTTGTGTCTCTATACCATCCAATTTAAAATCATAATTTTTATCAAATGAAATAAGATAATTGCGATAGAGAGAAATAATCAATAGTACTTGATTTCTAACTGCATCAACAACTACGACAAATTGCGAACTACATATTTTTTCTTTCTTTTCTTTAATTTCTAATCAATGTGCAGAAAAAAACCGGTTTTTCATAATCAAGAAAGAGAATTGTAACATTTTTCTTTTTTTTGCTGTTTATCGATTATTAATTTTTTTAAATTTGTTTTTTTTTTTCAGCTAAAAAACTACTCTAGTCTTGAAGTAAATAAGTAATTTATCCTAATTAGGTCATAGAAACGACTGACTTGCTTGTCAAAAATGTAGGGAAAATTTTGAGATTAACAAATTTAAAGAATAAAATAAATTAACTCTGATCCTAAATTTTTTTGTAAATATCTTGAAAAAATAAAGAAAAAAACAAGAATTTCTCGTAAAATCCTTTTTTTTTTGTCTTCAATTTTCTTCAAGATTCCAAATTATTCCAAATAATAAAATCTCAAAATTAATTTATTTCATTCAAAATAAAAAAAATTTCACAGCTAAATTTTCCAATTACATAATTATCACTAATTCCATTAAATAACTATCTATCTCTCCATATTAATACACAACACACTGGTCTAAAAAAAAAAATTGACAGAGCTTTTTTCCTAAAAACTTATAATTTCAGTTTCACTCATTACAATTTCTCTCATATTTTTTTCTAAATTAAATAATAGAAAAACCCGTACTTGGTTATTGTAAGTCATCACTAATTTACCATTTAAAACTACTTAATTACCAATTTGCAATGTCTTTTTTTTGTTTTAAATCTCATAATCTAAATTTATTATCTCCAAATAATTTTTTATTCATTCACTCAATTAACGTGTTATACATTGAATTCTTAGTAGCACTGTATTTATTAAGAAAAAAAAATAAAAATAATAATTGTTTCAATTAATTGAAGTGAAATGTCAAGAATCTTTTTTTTTATTTGAAAAAATTATTTTCATAGTGAGAAAAAAAAAGACATTAATAAGGTATATTTAATAGAAATAAAGATGAAAAAAAAAACCCTGCCAATCAACAATTTTTCAAACTAATTAATTAATTAATCAATTGAGAAAACCTAACAGATGATAAAAGCTGTACATGTCAATTGTTTTTTATAAGAAATAACTTAAAAATTATTGCATAATGCAATATATTTCATCAACTATTCTCTTTCCTATCTTTCTTATCATAATTGTCAAAGAAAAAAAACAAAATAATAATAATAATATTAATAATAATAATAGTAACAACGTAAATGAAGCTAGATGTGGCCCTTAATATCCTACATACCTCCCTACACTCTATATATATCACAAAGAAAGAAAAAACGAACGAATCAAAAGTAAAAAATCGAGGGAATTAAAATTAATCAGCGAAGTTTGTAAAGAATTGAATTTAAAAAAATGACATTTTCATTGTTTTTTCTGTTTTTTTTTGTAAATATCTTGAAAAAAAAATAGGATTGAGAAGAATTTTTGAAGAAATTTTTCTTTTTTGAGAGAATTAAATTTTCCCGAAAAAAAAAGTTTCTCGATTATTTTTTTTCTTAAACCCTTTTTACAAGATATTCATGATTTTCAAATTATCTTTAATCACTCCACTATTAAATTTTAATTTCCAAAGAAAAACCCCATTTGCCCTCCATTGCATTGAGAAACCGAAAAAAAAAAAAAGTTGATGATTAAACCTTTTTGTTGAATTCTTGCAATGTTTTTTTTTGTTGATTAAGTCACCGTATTTTTTTTTTTTTTTTAATTATTCCCTCGTAAGACTCAGCCTCTGACCTCTCCTTGCCAGCACTTGATCCTCATTTTATCCGCACAGCTTTACGATAATCTGTAATCAGAAGTGAAAAAAAAAAAAAATGGCAATTGCATTATTTTCATTTGAAATTTCATTAATATTAATAATTGGAATGATATTAAAATTAAAATGAGAAATATAGGAAGTTATAAAAAGACGTCGAAAAAAAAAAAATTTTGTTGTAAGAAAATTCACTTTACTCCAGAAAATTTCAATATATAGGGGAGAGTGGGGCAAAATGGACACTGTAATGAAACGGTTAGAGATAGATTTTTTTGGATGATTCTATTGAAAAGCTGAGAATTTTAGCTGGAATACAAGTGTCAGATGTATTTTTTTCGATTTTTTTGAAAATTCGATATTTTTCGGCGTTTTTGAGAGGTAAAGCCTTTGCTATTTCGAAAATTTTCATTTTTTTGCAAATATCTCCGGTTCTATTGGTCGAAGCAATTCGGGGTTGGTCTCAAATGAAAGATGAGCTCATTTCCCATCGATTTGTGGGGTTTTTAATTCGAAAATATCAATTTTTTGGAGAGTTATAGGCCAAAAACTGTTTTACAAAACTGTTTCATAGAAATGCCCATAAATACCTCAAAAATCGATATTTTTGAATCGAAAATCCTATGAATCGATGGCAAATGATCTCACCTTTCATCTCCCATCGGAATTTTCACGCTACGACGAATAGAACCGAAGATATTCTTAAAAAAATGAAAATTTTCAAAAAAAGGACGAGTTTTACCCCTCTAAAATGCTCAAAAAAGTCAAAATCACCAAAAATTAAAAAAAATTAATTCCGGCACTTGTTTTCCGCCCAAAATTCCCTTAGCTTTCCAATGGAATCATCAAAAACAATCTACCGCCAATATTTCTATTAATTTCAAGAGTTTTCCATAATATTTCCCTGAAAACTTAGATGTGTCCATTTTACCCCTGATGTCCGTTTTGCCCCATCTTCCCCTATATAGATATGAAAAATTGTGGAGGAAAATTTCGTTGAAAAGCAATTTCCTAGTTAAGGAGTACCACTGTAGAATTCTCAAAGAATCTATTTTTTCTTCTTGCTTTGAAAATTACTTTGGGCCTTCCAGAATACAGGCAAGAAAAGTTTTCACCTGAAACTCATTATTTCACACGAAATTTTCAATTTTTCCCAAGACATTCTTTCATATTCATAGCCTAAGTCAAAACTTCAATCGTGTTTTTCTCGAAACATGATTTTTCAAATTGGCACGCAGCATAACTCCAATAATTTTCATTATTTTCATTTGAATTTCCCACAGCATCTTGAAAACAATATTTCGAACAGAAATACGTAGGGGATTTTGAAAAAATTGATTTGCACATTTTTTATTGATAAAAAATTGCTGGTTTTTTGGCCGAAATTTGAATTTTTTCATTCAAATGGTCGACAATCCCACAAAAAACAATATTTTTGAAATCCCCTACGTATTTCTGTAGCTATGTGTATCTAGAATGAGCCAATTTTTTTTTTTTTTCAATTGAAATTTGCACCAATTACACTGCGTGCAGCAGAGTGTTTTAAATTCGAGGAGCCTCGCAAGAATGGTTCTTGTGTCGTCATTTTTCGATATTTTTTGATGAATTTTTTTTCTGAAAACTCAAATATATGCTCAATCACTCCCTCAAATATCATTATTTTACTGCCACTTTTTCTACAGAAAAAAAGAAAAAAAAATAGCCAAAAAACGCCTTTTTTAAGACTTTTACAGTGATATTACCCCTTAAAGAAATTTTTTTTCTCACTGCACGAAAAAAAAAAAAAAAAAAATTGAAAAAATCAGTTGGATATATTTGAAACCGCACTGGGTCTGATCATAATAACAGACGTCAGTGAAAAGATATTTTCAAGGCATGCCAAAAGGAAGTTAGGTGAAAAAAAAAGAAGAGAGCATCAACGAGATTTGAAAAGAGAAGTGTACAGCCGCATTCTGAGAATAAAAGAGACGAAAGGGAGTATAAAGGGAATGAAATGAAGAGAGAGAGAGAGAAAGAGGGATAAGAGTACATATATATATATATATATATATGCTTGAACCAAAGCAATGTTACCAGCTCGAGAACTGCGCGAACTAGCCGACAGTAAAATCCATTTTATGTCTCTGTCGTAAAGTCAGTCAAATGAAACTGAGGGACGTATTTTTCATACGTGCAACCGTCACACAAGTTACTTCTCTCAGTTACGTTACAGTAGATGGACTGAATTCCTCATTTTGCAAGTCAAGAAAATTGTTGAGTTTAGCACAAAAAAAAGAAGAAAAACCAAATTGAAAAATTGCAAGAAAATTAATTTTGTCAATTGATGGGAATTTCGTTGGAAAAGCTTGTTGTAAGCTTATTTATGAGAATAAAATTAGATTTCATGGAAAAATTCATTTTTATTGGAATCCAATTCCCGGAAGACGATTAGGTCATTACACTTATGCTCTCTAGTCATTGTTATTAATAATTTAGTGAAGAATTGATGGAATTAGATATGTGTGAATCATTATCTAGAGTTTCGCTTTACAATCATTCCGATATTATGATTTATATTCAAGATATTTCTTAAGAACGTGAGAAAGTTCTGTTTGTACTTTGAGGGACGCGCAAATTTTCGAGAAGGAAAAATTGATATCATGAGATGGTAATATCCTCAAATGAGTGAAACTGAATCATTTTCGTCAATATAATTCGAAAATTACATTTCAGAATTTATGATAGCAAACTTGACTAAAGAAACTTGAAGAATCTTATAAATATCTAAGAATGGCACCTTTCGCGTTTGTATTCCATCAAATTTAGCTTTTTTTTCCGATTAATTTACCATAATTTATGATACGCATGATAAATCGGATGCTATCTTTTACCAAAATCTTTATAGGAGAAATTTTTGAATATATTGCAAAAACTAATGTTTGACATTAAGACACTTTTCAAACATTTTAAAGGTTTCTTTGCTAGTGACGATTGAGTTATCTCTAAATGTTTGAATCTGCCAAAGTGTCTTATTTTTCACTGACATAATCCGATATAGTCCAACGGCAGGATATCTAGCACTCACATAATCTATAAATGTATACGTGTCCTGTCATAGAATAGGAACTGAATCGAATGAATTTCTGGAGACTGGAAGGTGGAAAAAAATCCATTAAAAATTAGTATATTAATTTTTTCTTATTTATTTAATCCACGTTATCATTGTTTCTATATTTGTGCAGGAAATTACAATACTTGACTGAGACACGAAAGATGTTTTACACTGATGTGTCTGAATAGCATTTAGCAACTGAGTTTCGCCATATACCTTCAAGCTCCAGTGACTGAACAATTGAAAAATATCTTAATTTCAAACATTGAAAGCAGCTGAATATATTCATCTTAATTTTTCAGATACAAAATAATGTCTTGTCACTTTTTAAAACATGTTCCGTTTCTCAATTTCAAACGTTTTCCATTTCAGTTATCCAGTTTCGAGATACTTTCAATTTTAAGATATTTTTCTTTAACTCATATCTTGAATTAAGACATCTGTGAAACATTAGTTTGGTATGTTTACGATGATTTTTCTTAGATAGCAAGTGCTCAATATTCTTCAAACTTTTCAGATATACGCAATATATACTTCGGAATATGCTCTCAAATTTTCAAATCCCTGCCATTATTTCAAGAAATAAGCACTCAAACACTTCATGTTAGAAATGCCAAACGAAAATGTATTAATGCTTCTTCTTTTCCCTATTTCCAATACTTTTCATGTGTAATTGAAAATGTAAATCATACACCAATAGTTTCTCCTTAATTCATGGGAACGTTCATCATCATTTGAGTTTGGCAGTACGTCAAAATAATCTAGAAAAAATTTCCTTCAATCACCATAATTTGACCGAGGGTATATCTTTGAAATGTTTCCTCGAAAAAAAAAAAGGAAAAATAACATTTTGTGGCAACCTTTCATCACAATATTAGAAGAATTAACTGACTCTTTAAGCTTCAACAGTAATGTATTTCCAGTTCCGCATCATCAAAGCCACGCAATCGAGACAACTACGAGTTTCTGCCTCTCATTCACCTCTTAACGATCAGCTCGTGTTTCTCTCCATGTTTCCTAACCGTTTCTACAGACTTTTTTTTTCCCCTGCCCTCCACTTTATTACATTTTTTCTTTTTTTTTATCTCCTCGAAATGATTCAAGCACGTTCGAATGCTTCTGCATTAATTCAAATTTCGAGTTTAACTAACCGATGAAAAATCTCTTCCCACAATGAGGTGAAAAAAAAGAGAACCTACTGTCGGAAAATAAGTCTTTTTCATAGTTAGAAAAAATCGGTTTCATGTAACTATTTTCTTTTGTGAAGAAAAGTGATTTGAGAAAACGCAGATCTTTAAATTGGAAAATTTGAATATTTTTGACCTCTGACAGAGATAAAGTGCTTCCTCTATATCGTTTTATGATGTATGAGTCGTAAAATGAGAAGAAAAAATGGTAAAATCTATGAAATATTATTGCCATTGGTCTTTAGCAAATATTTTTCTAAAATAATTCAAAAAGTCATTGAATTTACTGAATTTAGTTAATCGAAACAGGCAATCGAGAAAAAAGAAATTATTGTATAAAATCGTTAATAACAATTTGTACAAGATGAAATTTTTTAATCTGATTCAGTGAATCTTTGAAGAATGTAATAAAGAATAGGATAAGCCCTAAAAACAAAAAATTAATTGAAGATTAAAAATTTTCCATCATTTTTTACATTTTTTCGAATTTTTCAAGATTTAAAGGGATTTTAAAAATAATGAAATTTTTTCAATTTTCAATCAATTTTTTGTTTCTAAGGCTTATTTTAATCCTCATTATATTCTTCACAGATTCATTGAATCGAATGTGAGAATTTTGATTAAAAAAAAAAAATTTGAGAATTTCATGTTGTATAAATTGTTATTAACGATTTTATCTAAAAATCCAACTTTTTTCAGATTTTACCTCCAAATCATCGTAAACTAATTGACTTCACTAAATTCTTTCTCGTCGTTCTCTAGGAATAACTCTAACAAAAATCTAGGTATTCCCTTTGCTTCCTGCAAATTAATATTTTAATGAAGGAAAAAATTAATTCACTAAGATTCCTTTAATTAAGAAAAGTTTAAGATATTCACTGGAACATATCAAAATTTATTTAAGACGTTTTAAATTTATTTAAGACTATTTTTTCTTCCTCATTGCTACATTTCACTCTTTTTATTCCCTATTGTAACACAAAGGCACATCTCCGCTGATAGTTTTGCCACGCTACGTAATTACAGAGTCGTTAAAAAAAGAGAATGAAAAAAAAATTTTAGGTGAAAAAAAAAAAAGAAGCGAGGGTGTATCCATAAACGCCAAGAGGTACGCATCGGTTCACAGTTCATATTCCATTGAGTTTAATTCTTCCATGGCCTTCTTTTACCCATAGAATCGGCCATGGGGTGCCTCATAAAAGCATGATTTACAACTTCTCGTCTACAAAACTTTTCTCTCTCTCTCAATAATTTTTTTCTTCTTTTTCATCTTTCTTCCTTTTCTTAAAATTTTTTTATTTTTTTTTTTCATCTTTTTTCCTCTTCTTAAAATTTTTTTTATTATTATTATCATTCATGGCGCGGATGGCATTCGTTACAGGTACTCATTGGATTCATCATTTGATGCAAAAGAGAAAGAGGCAAAGAGATGGAACCAAGGATCTTTTTTTTTCATCCAGTACGTAAATGTCGTCGAGGGATTCGGTGTGATTTACAGTTGAATTTAATCTTTATTTCATTTCTTCAGTCGCATTTAATTCACGGAAGATGCTTCTTTCGCAGGAATGAGCGAAAAAAAAAATATTAATGCCCCATCCAAATGCACCGCACAATTTCCAAGAGATATAATCGATATCTCGATTATTCTTTTGACACGAAAACACATAATGTATGCAATTATTTTACAATAAATTTAAAAAAAAAAAATTATCTTCAATTCATCTGCGAAAGAAATGAGAATCTCACTGTTTAATGGCGTTTATGTGATAATTTACAAGCATTTTTACGCGACATAAGTTTCAAGTTAGAGCCCATTGGACTATTGATTCTTTTAAGCATCAAAGCGGAGCGATGAATTCAATAATTTATTTATCACCGAGAAATCGCTCCCTTTTCTTCGAGTTATACTGTAATTTTCGATCGAAATTTAATTTTAAAGTGGGAAAAAAATTAAAAAGTATTTAATTTTATTCGGGGTGTTTTTCGCAAGTTTTTTTGAAAAATTTGATTAATAAAACAGATAAAATTTTAAAAAATGAAGGAGATAGGGTGATTTTTTTTTCGTCCTTTTTTTTGGGAATTCTTAATTTTTTCTGCCAAAAAGGTTTCTTTGAAAATTTTCTTATCTCGTATATTTAAAGAGATATTTAAAGGAAAAAGATCGGCAGAAATTAATCACTTGGTTCTCAATATTTTTTCGAATTTAATGACGCTCGTAAATGCTGATTCGATTAATTAGGAAGAATCTCATGCAAAATACGCTCTCATCCTAATTCTTTTTTTTTTTTTTTGTTCTTTTTTCTTTTTTTCTCTTCCCCTCGAGTTGAATGCAGAAAATACTGAATCGTAATTCATAGAAAGTCCAGTAATATTTTCACGCGTATGACTTTAACTGTCGATGAGAAATTTTGCTTGTATTTCTTCTCAAGTTTTACTGTTCGCATTTGTGGTGGAAGTTGGTTCACTCACGGCAGTAAACGTCAGTGCGTGCTTAAAACTTCTTTTCTTTTCTCTTTATTTTTTTTCTTTCTTCTTTTATTTATTTATTTATTTTTTTTCTTGTTTTTCTCTCTACCTTATACTATATAGTTAAATGTATGGTAAAACCTTTGCCCATGTGGAATCATCGTTTCCCGTCCCTCAGAAAACTTATGTCTGCAAAGAAGGAGCGCCACCACGTCTGCATTTCATTTTATACTGTTTATATTTTTCATTCTTCTCAATTTCATCTCTTTTATTGCAAATTGGCAAAGTCAATGGCTTTTTTTTTAATTTTTTTTCTTTAGTTTGTGGAAAATTTGATTTTTTTAAACAAGAAATAAGATTCCCGATAAAGATTTACAGGATTATTTTTCAATGATTTCCAAATTAATCAGTTTTAGCTATTTTTTAATATCAAGATGATATTTTTTTTACAATTTTCTAAATTTTTTCGTAATTTTTGTCCGTACAGTTTATGAGATATGAATTATCAAAGTTGCTGAAAATAGTGGTGGTGGGGATGAAACGCCCTTAATCGAACAGAAATAACGAAATTACTAATAAACCACAGGATTGACCCATTATTTAAAAACAATTGGCGAAGAGAACAGCATTTTAACCAAATAATAGAAGAAAAAAATATTCAATTCACCGTATAGTTATTGAGAAATTTTAATTAGAAGGTAGTCGTAACTATTTGCCTTTCTGTCTATCTCATGCATGTGATCAAGAAAAATTCTGGAAAAAATTGAGACAATTCTCCAATATGTCTGCATTATTGCTGAATTTTTTCAGATTTTTTCTGGAAGAACTTCTGTCTGGCAAAAAATTCTGGAAAATAATGAATTTAATAAAGAGATATTTTTGAAAAATATATAAGGATTTTTTTTCAGAGCAAAGGACTCTATGAAAAAATCTGAAAAAATTCGGAGTGATGCTCTGGCATGTCTACATTGTTGGTGAATTTTTTCAGATTTTTTTGTAGAGCTGCCTTTCCGGGAGAAATTCTGGAAGATAATGGATTCAGCAAAATGATTTTCGCCAATTCTTCACAAGCTGAAGACATGACTTTCTAATAGTTTAATCACTTTTTTTTGGGTGAATTAAAGCACATTTTCCCCCAAAATATCAGCAATTAATTGTAAACTAACTTACAAATCCTCTTTTTTTGTATTCCACTATTAAAGTGGAGTTTATCAATTTTGTTTTCTAGTTTTTTTAAATTTCTAAGTAGTTCTCAGAAAATAAGGAGCATTTCACTCAACTTTGTGTGTGTATTTATATCACAAACAATGGGTGAAAAAAAGAATTACTTAATTTTACATGAATGTAAAATTGCTCCCCCTTTCTAATAGCCAGCACCGAAACTTCATTACGACTGCAATATGACCAATCTATATATATCTACACACTTTTAAAAAAAAGAAAAGGAGACGAAAAAAACCCTAAAAAAAAGTAGAAGGGTAGTTATACACGAGAAACGCAGCAGTTCCTTTAAAAAAGTTACGACAAGGTTTATGGTGGTTTAATTGTAGTCCACGACTGTGGTTAGAAAGTACTAAAATTCTCATTGCCTTCTTCTCTCTTGTGCCTTTCGCTTCCAAGGGGTCTCGGTTATTTTACAAACATTATGCGATGCTGAGTATTAAAAAACGCACTCGAGACGAGTAGCTAAGTATTTTGAGTGAATAAGGATGTTCCTTCCTTCCAAAAGTTTAATTTCGCTCTAATAATTCAAAAGAATCGTTTAAAATCCTCTTTTTAAAAAAACTGAGAAAAACGATTAATCTTTAATGACAAATTTTTGAAAATATTTCGAAAATCTTTAGAAATGTGAAGAAAATTCATAGAAATCTTTTTTTGCTTTGATTTAAGTATCTTCTATTAAAAAAATTACAATCGAAAATTCTGATGATTACATAGCTTCCATTAGGAAGCAAAAAGAATCGAACCTTTCACCCATTCCCATCCCTTTTTTTCATAATTAGAGAATATTTCCAATAGCTAAAAGAAAACTATTAGAACGAAACATTATGTTAATTCTTCCATCAAAAAAAATAAAAAAAGCAATTGTTGCAAATTGATACAATGATTTTCTGTAAAAATTTGTAAGTGTTACATATACACTCGCGAGTCTATCAATGAAAGATCCCACGATTTTTGTTGATTGCCCACAGCACGCGATGGAAAAACGAAATGGTAGAAATTCAAACGATCGTTGAATGCAAAAGAACCGGTGAGGAAAAAGAGAAAAAAGAAGATGAAAAAAAAAAAAATTATACTTGTGGCGCAAACAGCATTGCCCCAAAGTTGTGCTCTTTGAGAATTTCGTTTTAAGGAGTTGAAAAAAAAAAAAAAAAAAAAAAGAAAAAAAGGGAACATGAGAATGAAGAAATTGCAATGAGAATGAAAACGAAGATAAATGATGAAGAAGAGTTTCTTCTTCGTGCGTCTGCCATATAGAGAGCGTCTCTGTCACATAAAATTTGATAGTTTACAGCGCAAGTATAAAATAAGAGAGAGATAGAAAGAGAGATTTTCTGTTTGTTAATAACAAAAAGAGAGAAAAAATATGCAGAAGAAGGAACAAAAAAAAAGAAGAAGTAGAAGAATGTTTGAGAAGAATAGCTGAATGAGAATATGAAGGGAAGAAGAATGAGATGAAGGAGGTGGAGTCATGTTGAAAAACGTGAAAAAAATAAAATGTATATCTATACGGATATATATGCAAGAGATGGTAGTAAAGTGAGGACCACGTTTACGACTGTCGTTAAATTCGCTCTGAGCGGCCTGTCTGATTACATTGATGCTGCTCACTGCAAAAGTACCTTCTCCCCCCTTTTTTTCTTCTCTACACTCTTTTATTCTGTCTCTCAGCATTTCTCCATTCGATTTCCCCTTTATTCTCGTATAAGCGCATTAATGTGCGAAAACACTGATGATTTTAAGTGAACAATTCGAGGTAGTATCACAGCGAGCTCAAGAGAAGTTAACACCTTATTTTTTAAATGCTGTATCAAAGATGATATGTTTTTACATTTTTCATAATTTTTTGAATATGATGACTTTTGAATAGTTTAATCACTTTTTTCGGGCAAATTAAAGCACCTTTTCCCCAAATTATCAGCAATTAATTGGAAACTAACTTAGTAATCCTCATTTTTTTAAATACTATCTTAAATTTTAAATAATGCTTTGTTGCAAGAGATTTAATGCGTCAGCTCTTGCAGATTCGTGCTAAAATCATCACATTTTTCTTTTTTTTTTTGCGAATGAGAAATAATAGAATGCGTCTAAAGTTAAGGCAGGAATTATCTTCTTACATTTAGATGGTAAATGCGTGAATTCTACTCAAAGTGAGAAGTGCGTTGTGACGTTGAGAACCTCGTAAATTAAATACTTTATTGGTGTTGGCATCGTTACCGGAAAAGACGACTTATATACGCAGCAAAGGATGAAGATCAACTTACAGTTATAGATGTTTTTCTCGTTTAATTCTTTTAAGGTTTTTTCTTTTTTTTTCTCTGTAATTTTCTTTCCTGTTGCCTCTTCTCAACACCGGGATGTTCACTCATCTGTGTTATTAAGATCAATCGAATATATCTGTTGGTCTTGCCAGTCATATATATGTATGTATATACACATGATCAAAATTATCTCGGAACACTTTATAAATATTATCAACTACCACTTGATATTTTAACTCTGGAAAGTGATGGGCTTTGAAAATTCCAACAGTGTTTGTAGTGTTGCCAAGTTTTTGATATTTACACGTTGAAAATTAACTTTGAGAAGCAACAGTGAGATCATCATCAGTGGACAGAATGTGAAATCAAATGAGAAAGATCATTTCGAGCGAAAAACTAAATTTTCATATTTGTGTAATCTTTTGAATTAGGTAGAAATACTTTGGCAAATAGGCGAGAATTCACAAATGCTTAAAATGCATTTTGAAATGGCAAAATTTTGTGACAGGGCTAAATTAAATTTTTTTCAGACACTTCGTAGTCAACGTGAATTTATTGCGACAGGATTTTTTGGGTAATTCAAGATTTCTTAGGGAAGCAAAGTATTAAATTTGAAAAATAAACTCATTTTGAGAGATTTTCATGACGAAACTTCATGATTTTAATGATAAAATGAATAATAATGAGAAACAATGAATAAAAGTAACAAAAAAAAATATCATTTGAATTTCAAAAAATTCATAAGACTCATTCAATTTACTTCAGACGCAACATTTTTCTGATATTGAAGAGAGTTTTAATGCAAATAATTTTATTTCAATTTTTATCTTTTATTTCAATTCATTTCTTTGCTTTTTTCTTTCAAATAAGAAGTGATGAGAGATGTAACCACAGTTATTTGTTTTTCGAGAAATTCAGTATTTTTCTCTTCTTTTTCCTCACTTTCAAACACGCAATTGTTTTCAAACAAGCTGAAAGAATGAAACAAAATTAAAAAGAAATAAATTTCACGAAAAAAAAAAAAAAACAATTGACTGCGGTTTAAACTCTTCACTCATTTTTACCTTTTATCTAATTTTTTTTCTTTCCAACAGTGAATAAAATGAGACGAAATAAAGTACAACTGACATTGAATAAACTTCTCAGTTCAGATCGAGAAAATTTCGCAAAGTAGAAAATCAATTTGACACATTCAAATGTAACTAAAACATCAGTCTAATGTATTTCTGTAACATTGCTTTATTATCGGTTGAATTTCCTTGAAATTAGGCGTAAAATCAGACAATGTAAAAATATTCTCCATTTTTTACCAGTAAATATAAAGATTTTATAGTAACAATGCAATTTCATTGAATATGTTAATCAATATTCTTTGTATTGATTAAATACATTATCATAAATTGCATAAAATCACGTGAAATTGAAGAAAATCATGATTGTCTCATTAAAAAAAATGAATGAATTTTTGCCTCATTGCTATTCAAATGAAATTGGACCGAGTATTGAACTTTCAATTTCCATTTTACCGAATAATTATCCTTTCAAACACAAATACGAATGAATTGCCAACGGAAATCAAAGAGTTATTCGAAAAAAAAAGGAAAAAATTCAAACGTACACACTCGCATATTCTCTGTCTGAATGTTCAATACTAAAAACGTTGAAAGTAAAGGCATTTTATAGGTTGAAATCTGCTTTATTTTCCCCTTCCATTCGGTGGATTCTGCGATTACGACTCTACCGAGTGGTACTATAAACCCAAAGACACTATAGATTTAACTTCCATCTTCCGTTTGAGAACAAAAGAAAAGAAGCTCTAACTTTTTATGATCTTAAAACGAAAACTAATCTCCACTCATTCACATTGAATTCTACTTCCGTCTATGAACGAATGAAGAATCTTGGATTCTTGATGATATTGAATGAAGATCCTTTGAAAAATGATCTTTAAGGAGGAACTGCAGCAACTAAACCAAAACAAAGTAAATGTGATCAATTAAAAATATGTACTAATTTTTTGGAATTTAATGACTGTAGAATAAGGGAGAATATAAATATCAAAGTTGAACATTTTATATGGGGTTATATAGGTGGTCAGTCAATTTTGTGAAAATACTACAGTGAAACCTCCCAATATTTCCGCTCTCAATATTTCCATTTCTCCTCCGAGAGGAGAAATACAGTCCCCCACTCCGCATTCTCACTATCTCTTTCTCACTCTATCTGTATCCATCCTTGTTTTCTTGCGCATGACCAAACATGCGCAAGGTGACAAAGATAGTCAAATGAAAAGAAAGAGACAGTCAGTCACGTGACAGCCCCACCACAGATGTTAGAAGAGAACGGCACTATCTGCTTTCTCTCTCACATTTGGGAAGAGTGGGGATCGCTCAAACCTCCCAATATTTCCAGCGGAGACCCCCGAGCGAGGAAATATTGGGAGGTTTCACTGTATAAGGGAAGGTGGGGCAAAATGGGCATCAGGGGTAAAATGGACACATCTAAATTTTAAGACGAATATTATGACAAACTCTTGAAATTGAGAGAAATATTGACGGTAGATTGTTTTTGATGATTTCATTGGAAAGCTGAGGAAATTTTAGGCTGGAAACAAGTGCTGGAATTAATTTTTTTGAATTTGTAGCGATTTTGACTTTTTTGAGCATTTTAGAGGGGTAAACCCTTCTTTTTTTTGAAAATTTTCAGTTTTTTCGAGAATAGCTTCGGTTTTATCTGTCGTAGCGTAAAAATTCTGACAGGAGGTGCAAGGTGAGATCATTTGCCATTGATTCATAGGGTTTTCAATTTAAAAATATCTATTTTTAAGGTATTTATGGGAATTTTTGTGAAACAGTTTTGTGAAATAGTTCTTAGCCTATAACTATCCCAAAAATTGATATTTTCGAATTCAAAACCCCATAAATCGATGGGAAATGAGCTCACCTTTCATTTGAGACCAACCCCGAACTGCTACGACCAATAGAACCTAAGATATTTGCAAAAAACTGAAAATTTTCGAAAAGGAAAGGCTTTACCCCTCAAAAATGCCAAAAAATATCGAATTTTCAAAAAAATCTAAAAAAATACATCTGACACTCGTTTTCCGGCTAAAATTCCGTCAGCTTTTCAATAGAATCGTCGAAAAAAAACATCTCTAACCGTTTCATTTCAGTGTCCATTTTGCCCCACTCTCCCCTATAACTCATATAACCTTATGCAAAAAAGTTCATTTCGATAATGATTTTTTCTCTCATAATAACGATAACTTATTTCCAAAAAAATTAGTGTCTACTGTTAATCCCTCAATTCATGTGTTCAGAAAGTTTAAGTAATCTGTTAAATTTCCTTGTTTTTTGCTGCTTTGCTAAACTTCCTCCTTGAGAAGAGTCAAAAGGTTTTCGATGGATTTTCTTTCGAATATCATTGAAAAAGATTTTTTGAACAAAATAATTTGCTTCGATCAGAAAAACTATATTTTTCTCTAATTATAATCTCCTTCACGCACTTCACCTAAAAATAAGGAAAGAGCCCTAGAAAAAGATAGAAAATGCGAATTACAGCTTTGATTGAAGAAAAAAATCATCAACATATTTTTTTCTCCGCATTTGGTCCGAGAGTGAATGTCTCTCTTCTGACTCCATTCACTACACCGAGAATTTGAATGAGAAGACACGAAAAAAAAATAAAGAACAGAGAGAAGAATCAAATAATACTGCGGTCAGCTGTTCCCAAAAAAAGCGTATTAAACATTGACATAAAACATGAATTTGTAAGAGAAAATAGTGACTCCCTTGAAGAATCTTTTGAAAAAAAGCCGCCACCACAACGAAATCGTTACGAATAAATGAGAGAGAAAAGAAGAGATATAAAAATGTTTCAAATTTAAGAAGAAAAAAAAAAAGTACTCAAAACTTTTATTACGAACTCATCGAATAATAGAGTGAATCCAAATGTTTGAAGAATCGAATCCTCATTTCATCTTGAATATATATATATGTCTTTTCTTTCCATGTAAACTCATAAACCTTCATCAAAATGCTCGTAAAAATCTTAACCCAAATAATCTACACATGGTATTAAATATATTAAAATCATATTTAACTGTAGATTATAAATTTATGAAGCTACCCAAATAATTTATGATTCACCCAAAAAAAAAAAAAAAAATCAGGTAGTCAATAAAATATTGTTTTTTTTATGTTCAAAAATCCAAGAAATAATAAATTTTTTTTTAAACTCACATTGGACTACGTGGTTGGCCTTTCTGGTGGACTTGGTGGTAATCTGCTGGCTAATAAATGGGCATTCAAAAAATGCGGAAGTGGCCCAAATTGTACTGGTGAATGTACAACACTACCAATGTGAGGTGGCTGTCCAGCGTATGTTGGTACACCAACATTATTAGGTGGTGGTGCACCATACCAATCATTGTAGTATATTCTGTCTCTTGTATCCTGAATGATTCTTCGTGTTTCCCACGCAGCAATGGCACGTATCTCATTGTTTGCTGTTGATTGAAATAATAGAAAGAAAAAAAATCAAAATTAAATATAGTCGAGTAAATTTGATACAATAGACCAATGATTTGTCCTGACTTTATGAAATATATAATTCGATAGTATGGAAATTTTTGCATTTTTTTAAAATGGAAAATATAGTAAGTGTCCTTGGTAACTAAATGGGAGTGTTCACCATGAACATTCAAAATGGCTGCAAACGAGGCGTGGTTGGAGGCTCTCACACCGGCTTCATCCTCTATCCTTTCAGAATAATTAATGGGCACTTGTATACATACAGGTTATATGCCTAATTACTAGCAATGCCAATTGGTCCACATCATTAGTTGGAACACAACTGAGATTCATTACAAAAAAAGAAAACCAAATGGGGAATGCAATATGGTATGATATTATTTCAAAGATAAGGAAAAGGCTAATTTTTAGATCGAATCATTGGATGCACAGTATAATTATGAACTTTTCATTGATTCTCTTCAGTGTCTGTTCAACTACTAATTTAATGATAAATATATTAATGAGGAGCTATAAGCATCGACCAATTAACGATACCAAGCGTAAAGTTTTACGATACGGAACAACATTTATGCTCTTTGCACAATTAAAAAGTTTAAATGAATACACTCGGTGAAAATTGTTACTTGGGTGTAAAACAAGACGGTTAAGGTAATTCTTGTGGCAAGTCCAAATGATCTACTTTTTTATCATTTTTATAAGTTATCATGAATATTCTAATTATTTCGATTTTTTTAGTATTTGACCGATATTGAAACGATGTCCACGATGATGAATTGTTATTAAATAACATTATGAATATCCAATATTGTTCTGATTTGGAAAATTAATAGACATTCTGACGAACAAGAATATATATAGTTATACAAGGAAGAAAAAGATCTGGAACCATGAATTGTTGCAGTAAAACTGAAATTGAATCTCGCTTATGGAGTTCTGATGTTAATTTAATTTTTTTCAAAAATTATTTCTGGCTTAATTCTTCCGGTAAAATGGTGTAAAGTGAATTTCAAAAAAATTCCCTTATGCTACTCTATCGAACATGACCAAAATTCAATAGGAAAAATAGATTTTCGGAACCACTGGGATTACCTCAAGTGAAAATATACTATCGGATATGGATATAAAGAAGAACGAAAAAAAAACCATATCAACTACTTCGATGAGATGTTTGAGATGAAATTAAGTGCAATAGAATGTATTATATTTTGCTACTTTTTCATCTGGAAATGATACAGTTGGGAATGTTGTGGACGACGTGATTGCTGAGACCGTCACGGCAAAAGTACAAACTTCCGTACAATTTACTGCCGACACAGAAAGACAGTCGCCATACTACAGAGATTACTCTTGCGAACAACTAGAATAGGCCTCAAGTTATATATATACATATATATATTTCTCTTTTTCAATTTTTCTTATTACTTTACAACTCTTTTTTTCTTTCATATCACTCATTCTCTTTGAGGCTGTCTACTCCATGTGCTCATTACAATGAAATGAAATGAATACTCTGGTATTATAGTAGAAAGGGGAGAAAATAAGGGGTCGATTATCTCTCATGCACCTGCCTTGGCCTATTGCAAAGCAATTCCAATAATTTCACCACCGATTACCAATAATTTTTTTTTTTTTTCAACATTATGAATATCTTCAAAATTCTAGAACACAATTAAATGTTTCGAAAATACAAATTTTTGCATTCTCCCATTTAATTCATCCTTTTAATTTAATTTTATGCAATTATCTAATTTTTTTTAACACCCAAGTTGATGTGTTATATCTACTGATGGTGATGCAGATAACTGTTTCTAATTCGTTTTTATTTCAAAACCAGAAGAACGAGAATAATTATGAAGGAAGGCTAATAATTCAGTTGCGTTTTAAGTAATGATAATTGATTCTAGACTGTGATAGAGTTATTAAAGTTATTTTTTTTTTTTTTTTTTTTTTGGCAAAAATAGTCTTTTGCATATTATGCAGCTGCCACTGACCGCAGTACCATTTTGATTGTCGAAACTTCCGGTTTCTCATGCTATGTACACGAATTTTGTGCAAGTTGCACAATTCTTTCCTCTTCATTTCTAAAGGCACTATTCATAAAAGTACTATATTGACGTCTCTATTGTATCTGCAGTATTGCATCTTTTTTTTTTGTTGGCTGAAGGAAATTGTTACATTTTCATTGGATATTCAATTGATTTTTCAAAAAAAAAAAAATCCAATGACTAAAATATTGCCTTTAAGTCGAAGAATAATTATCAAGTTGCGAATAAAACAAGAAAATGTGTATATTTTCATAATAATTTTTGAAGGCTACAGATAAACATTCTACAACGCATTATTTCTCTTAGTTTTATGTGAATTCAATGCCGTTACAGCTATTTGAGAAAATTGCAATATCTAAATTTGAATTTAACTATAAAAAGAATGTAAAACTGTTTGTAGAAAAAATTATCTATTAAAAATTCTCCATTTCTCAACCCGTTTATGGCATGACATTTCACACATGCAAAAAAAAAAACACCTATAAGACAATTAATAATGAAAAAGAGGAAAAATTTCCATAAATTCTTTTGAATATTAAAAACTCAATTTTTTTTTTTTCTAACAAGAGTGACGTTTCACACGAAAGTTTGAACTCATGCCAACGTCATTGCATAGAGAAAAAAAAAGAAAAAAAAATGAAAAGTTTAAGAGTATTCTTTCCCCTCGATATACGAAGTCAAGCTAAAGTGCGAATAACTATTGAGTTCATTTTAAACTGCAACTAGTTCTATAAATAATGAAAAAAGAAAAAAAGGGGGGAAAGATCAAGAGAATTTAGAATCATGTAATCGCCATGAATGAAGAATAAAACTAAAATCCTTTCTACCCAAAAAAAGATTCAATCTATTTGAATATTAGATCATCGAGTTAATAAAAGATTTGAAAAAAAAAAAAAAAAAAAAAAAACAGTATAAATTCATATTGTGTTAGTCTTGAACAATGAGATAAAGAGACAATCTTCTGTACGCCAAAAAAAGATAGATGTGTTAGTCTAGCCTGGTAACATTGTAACAACAGCTAATGTCAAGGAAAAACCAAATGCACTCACGTACAAGTCTGCATTGAGTAGTTGCATTAGAGTAAAAACTTCACATGTATAAGTGCACGTGCCGTTAACTCTATCCTTATTCGATAACATTGCCAACAAACGTTTTACGCTTAGTTTCTTCTCACTTCAACGGCCCCACGTATACTCTTATACTGACAATTTTCTTTTTTTTTTTTTTTTTTTTTTTTTTTTTATTTCATGAGTGTGCCTCGTGTCTTGCATTATATAAGACTCGCGATAAATTGCCAACTTTTCTAGTTGAATTGTACAACAAAGACGTTCTCACACGATATGATTACAGGAATATCGAAAAAATACAGAGCAAGAAAGTGGAAAGAAACCGTATACTCTTGATTTTTCTTATTTATTATTATGACTCGATTCTTTTTTTTTATTTTTTTGCTTTTGAAATTTTCATCTTTGAACTTATGTTGGCACGTTTTACGATGAGCTACTTTTTACAATTTTTTTTTTTTTTTTTTCGTACATTGTGCAATTACGGAAACGCACAACGCAACGAATTATTCATTACTATTGTAATTCAAATATATTTATGATAATTTTTCATTGGCTTGCTAGATATGATTTTTGCATATTTTCTTAAACACTACAATGTATGAATTCATTCTCGAAATTATTTCAGTAGTGAATAGGTAAAACAGGATAAATCGACTTATCTTTGTGATTATTTCGAAGGAAATATCTCGGAAACTAAGCGAGATAAGGTGATATTACTCATCTGTTTTTTGTAGAGAATTTCAAGAGTTACAAAATAGTTTTAGGGCAAAATTGCTCTTTCTCGGTTATTTTTTAAGGTATTTTCAAAAAAACTTAATGTGAAAAAAAGAGACTTATCTTGTTTTACCTCTTCACTACTGATTTATTACATTTTTCTCTTTTTTTTTTCGTTTTTCCTGGGAGATTTTTAAAAATATTCAATGTGTTTTGGAGTTTCATGGAAACCATGTGAATTCGCCATAACAAGGGGGGAAAAATAAAACGCAATATCAAATAGTAACTACCAGTAAGGTACATTGAGTTTCTTGGATCAATAAAACTGTATGGAATATACACTTTTGAAGATACTGTAACATGGTCAGGTGAAAAAAAGAAGAAAAAAAAAAATGGAATAAAATTATTTTCGGACGTTGCGGTGACGGATGTGTTAACCACTATACATGCATTTCGTAGAAATTCAATTGAAAGGTATTGAAAATATTCTTGATGTATTGAGGTTTATAAAATGCGGTTGATATTTCGAAGGATGAATTGAATAATATTTATGAATAAATCATTTTTATGTTAATGTTTGATGATAGATTTTAGTTAATCGAATGCTTTTGATAATTATAGAAATATATATATCTATAGATAACTTGATGATTTATTGCTGTTTATTGCAGGTTAAACGAAATTTAACGCTAAAGTATTACAATAGAAATAAGGCAATATTGCTATTGCTATATATATATATGAAAAGGCGAAGAATACAGTGGGGTGAATAAGTAGATAACATTCATCCAAGTAACACGCAAGAAAGCTTGTAACAAGAGGTAAATAATAAAGGAAATAAGGAGGATGTGGTGAATTAAGAAATACGGAAAATTACAGATAATTACAGTTTTGTCATTTAAAAAATGTGACAAAACCGTAATTAACATAGTCACAAAATGTAAATAAATTAATTCAACGAACATGACAAGTATGTAGAGAAAATTGAAAAGGATGAGGTGAGTTAAAAGAGAATTGGAGAGATCAACCACCGTGGAGAGTGTGTAAGTGATTTATAATGACCAACCACAAAAGCATAAGGTATTTTGCAAAACCCTTTATTTTCACACCTAATTTATCTTTCTTATATAAAATGTTTAAATTGGCGTGAAAATATGAGAATTAAATAGAATGGACTTCGATTATCATTAAAATTCTATGATTTATAGTTATATTATGTCAATTAGATTGCAAATAATTATGTGATGTAAATGAGATATTGCAATGGAAAAATTTCATTAATTGAAAATTATGCAATTATAAAATTTGTAATCTATAAATTTTTTGCGTTAATGTGACAAAAAAAAAAATATCTGCGTGTAAATTATTAAATTGATTCACTTTTTTTTTTATTACACCTCGGTACTAATGCAATGTGACAATAATATATGCAATACTTAACGCGTAAATTTATTCGCAATTAACGTTAATCTAATTAAGAATGTTAATGAGTTTACATTGTTGAGAATTTTTCTTTTAATACGCAGACACGTTAGAGAATCTGAAAAATATGGCAGTAGAGAATTCGAGGATTTGATTTTTAAATTGGAGAAATATTGAAAATTGTCTCAGTAATTTTCTGATATTTTTGCCTTTAGATATGAAGAGATTGAGTTTTAAAATGGATATAGTGTAGATTGCAGGATTTCTACGACCTATTGGTTCATCATTGAACGATGAACTGAATCACCTTTTTTTTATCTCAAATAAAATATGCAAATTGTTCATTAAAAGTTAATTTTGCAGATACGTAAGTATATTTGATGGTTAATTATTATTGCTCTATATGATTCTGTAAAAGGTAATGAGACGACTTTTTAAGAATCAATAAAATCCATATGGATTTCATAATTCATTTCTGTAGAATAAACTTCAACCCTACCTTTAATGATTGATGAATTTTTTCGATAAACTCATTAAAATCTTCATTGATGAATTATTTCATAATCTGTAATTTCTTGGGAATGCAGAGTAATTATACACGGAACACAAAAAAAAACACATTTAAAAATGAAAAAAAAAAAAAAAATGGGAATTTTCAATGTTGAGCCAATGGATCTTCAGTGATTTCCTCATCTTCCAGACGTTGTGTAATCTTCATTGATGACAATTGGATAATTTCATTTAAAAAGAGAAGAAAAGAAGAAAAAAAAACGACAAAAAATTTTAAATATGAATTCTTGCTGGTCTCTCCTGCATTTAAACATAAAACATTGTAGCTTTGAATTCCACGACGCTAATTTAACCATTTCCGTGTTGAAATAATAAGAAGAAAAAAAAACTACTCTATTGTATGAATCAATTCAGTATTAAATCTCATCAATGGAATCATTATTTATCCTTATACAACCATCGTAGAATATGTCATATCGACGCGGAACACATCCACAGCTATTGAAGAAAAAAAAAATTACAGAATATCATAATTTAAAGCAATTTAAATATCTCCTATTGCAACAAGTAATTAATAATTAGTTTTATGATTAAACATAAAATATTCAAAAAAAATTGATAGAGAAATTTACCTGATGCCCTTTTTTGATGTGATCGAAAAATTTCTCTATTTCTTGCAGTTTCCAAGATTTTTTTGGGAAAATCGAAAGAAATGATGAGTACGTGGCCAAAAAAGTTTCACGTTTATTCATCATTTTTTTTTTAAATTTGATATTATCCACCGTGATTTTATTTTTATTATTTTTCGTGACATCACTCTTCCACTTTATCATTATTTTGATTTTGTTTATTTTTCTGAAAGGAATTTATTAATTTAATTTTTTGATCTTCCATCAATTTAAGTGATAATATGAGTTCCAATAAATATTGAGTTAAATTAAAATTATAAAACTCAAAGATATTGAGACTTTTTTTCCATTGAACTCATGAACAAACGCTTTTGAGACCGATATGCCATGAAAAAGTGATATCACAAAAAATAAGATTGATCATAATTTATCCATTGCACATTATGAATATCTGCGATATCTACCTTCCTCAATACGTCTTCTTGCTTCATCAAGATCTGCCCTAGCATCCTTAAGAATAACGTACATCAGCGGCAGAATTTCCCACGGATACAGGAATTGTTCAAGCAGCTTCGTACTGTACTCAAGCAGTACTTTGACACTTTCACCTAAAAAAAAAAATGAAAAAATCCTCTTGAATCAAGAAATTCTATGAATTTTATACAATTTTTATTGACTCAATTTCCACGGGATATTCAAAGGTTATAAATTAAAATACTAAATCATTGTCAATTTGCGATGCTTCGCTTATAATTTAAGCTGAGTGTAGGGGATCAAGAGAAGTACAATAATAATTTATTAAAAAAGGAAAAATTGCTTGTGTATTAACCATTGGCATAATTTGCATGTTGTTGGAACTCAACATGAATCTTCTTAGGATTAATTTGACAAAATACTAAAGATGTCGAAAACCTGAAGAAGCTCAAATTATAAGCGAAACGTCGTAAATTGACAATAATTCAGTATTTTAATTTATAATCTTCCAATATCCCCTGAGAATTGAGTTAATTACTATTTACATGGAAATGAATTCGATTATCAACAATTTTTATTGTCATTATCATTGTCCTATAATTATAACGATTTGAAATAATGGATAATACATCGAGGATTATATTATGATACTCAAGTTTTTAACACACCCCAACGAGAAAATAGTTACCATTCTGTTACCGCATGATATATTAGACATTACACGAACCAATGACGTTGCATAGCGTAGTCATGGCTCCGCCCACAAATGCCTCCAGACTGTTTTTTGAAACGTGAATGGTATTCTCAACTAGACAGAGACCAATGCAGGTGGCACAGGCGCATTGAAACGTGTTGAAGACTTGGGTAGTTTTTTTTTATTCATGAGTAAATTTGTCAATTTGCTAATTTTACTCTGATCTTTCATTTCTTTCAATTTTTAGTTAGTCGCAAAAATTCGATGGAATTATGTTCGGAATTTTTGTGAGGGAATTCTTTAGTGAATAGCTTTGAGAGAAAAGGGGCTTAGAAGGATTATGAAATAGATGGTTTTTGCAGGAAACTTTGGGGGCTACAAAAAAAAGGACCTTGATGAATTCTCCTGAACCTCGTCGTTTCGAAGATTCTTTTTCAAGGAAAGACATCTAGAGTTTCGAATATTTGCGATGAAATTCAAATTGAATAAATTATTTTTGCCTATTTTGAAAAATTTTCAAACAGAAGTTTAACAATTTTAGGACATGTGTCATACTTATACTTAGATATATAGATATATATATATAAGGGAGTTTGAATAATAAAATGAAAGAAAAATCGTTTTTCTTTCCGTCACACTATTGTCGCATAGATATTTTATAATATTCTGGTAAGTTTTTCAATCAATTCTTCGGGGTGTTACGTTCATTTTATGGAGCACTGCTTGAATTTATGTATTTAGGTAGTGTTCACCGGAAAAAGTTTTCTTTTATTCGAATATTTCAGGATTTCGTTGGTTCTGGAGTTTACGACGATAAAACATATCACTAAAAATTTTGATTTATGCTCTTGATTTCATTCTCTCATTCGAAATAATCATCAAAATACATCCTACATTTCTCCGAAATTCAGACTATCTCAGACTATCTGTCTCAATTTCAAAGAATAAAAAAAGATAAACTCAACTTATTAAAACATTACTATCAATCCGCAGAATTTAAATTTGAAATTAAGTTACGCATGGAATCGTGTATCATAATCATTTTTTGCCACAAGTACGCAGTCTTGCATATCTTTTACAGTGAATCAGTAGTCATGAGTACTCTGATATTGTATTATATTGCTATAAATTCAATGATTAAGTAACTTCCTGTTACTAAATAAGCAATCATACTTCTTCATTATGGCCTCAAGTTCGAAGAAAGTTTCTGCAATGTGATACTCCATGAATCACAGACATTTAAATTTTTTTTATGAGTGGGAAAATTGAGAGTAGAAAGGATTGAATTTTGAGAAATTTAAAAAATCCTAAAAATTAATAGGGGAAAGTGGGGTAAAATGGACACTCCAATTGAACGGTTCGAGACAGAAATTTTCCGATGATTCCATTGAAAAGCTGAGGAAATTTCAGGCGGAAAACATGTCTCCAAATTTTTATTTCAATTTTTGGAAAAATTTACTTTTTTAGCCAAGTTTTGAAGGGTTTTCCTTTTGAAAATCGAAAAAATTCATTTTTTCGACGATATCTCCGGTTTTGTTGGTCGTAGCGACCTGGGGTTGATCTCAAATGAAAGGTGAGCTCATTTCTCATCGATTTATGTGTTTCAAATTTTTTTCAAAGTCATTTTTTCAAATATTTATAGATCATTTTCTAAAAATCAGTTTTTGCCCTATGAGTATTTGATAAAATTGATATTTTTCTTTTCAAACCCCATAAATCGATAGGAAATGAGCTCATCTTTCATTTGAGATCAACCCCAGTTCGCTACGATCAATAGAACCAGAGATATCCTCGAAAACCTGAAATATTTCAAAAACAAAAAAGTTTTACCTTCAAATCTTGCGCAAAAAAAATGAAATTTTTGAAAAATTCCCAAAAATAACTTCTGACATATGATTTTCATGTGAAATTCCCTCATCTTTCCATTGGAATCATCAGAAAAAATCTATCTCCAATATTCCCATCCATTTCAAGTAATTTTCATAGTATAAAGAAAAACCGACGTTTTCAACGTTTTTTTTATGGCCTAGGTGCAAAGAAAAATTCGAAAAAATATCATCTTTAATACGAAATCAAAGAAATTAAGGGTTCACCGTACTCCAAATTCGCTGAAATACAGCTTCAAATAATTTCCAGCCCAAATTTCTCTGAAATTCTCCCCTAAAAGCAACAAAGAACGCGATAACTCCATCTGCAACCGAGTAAAAACAAAAATAAACCATCTCAAGATACAAAACAATTCCCGGTGTATCACGATAATATTTCCTCAAGCCTTACATATACCTAAAGAATTGCAGCGGAAATATGAACATAACCTAGGGGACGTTTGAAAAAATTTTAATGAGAATATTTCCTGTCACGTTATACATTAGAACGTTATCGTATCATTTTCCTCGCTCGAAAGTCGAGATTTAAAAGGATGAAAAAAAGAAATGAAAAAAAAATTCCTCTCGCCCTTTGTGTTTCATAGTTCGTCTACATCATTCGTCACGGGTATTTCGTTATACACGTGTGTGAACGAAAAAAAAAACTAAAAAAAAAAAACTGTTTGACGCCAGTAAAGGTATTTATGTTTGCCAACCCAGGAGTTGAGTGAAAATACACGAAATAGCCATCGGATAACGTAGACACGTAGAGAACAAGAGAGAAATGATAAAAGAGAGGGGTAACATTGGAGTGGCTTTGTAGCAATGATACCGTTGTTGTGAGTAATCGAATCTCCCTCTAGTCAGATGAGAACTTGTGTAAATTCACCTGAAATTTTGACCAGTGAATATTGAAATCAATGATAATTCCATTGAAACTGAATATTATATTGTTTTGAAGATAATAGAATAGAGAATGAGGGAAAAAAAATGAAGCTCTAAGGTAATATGATCTGGGAATTTTTTTTCGAATTGAAGGACTTTGCGAAAAAATTTGGAAAGATGCACGATTATATCAAGATTATTGTGGAATTTTTTCATATTTTTTTGGGAAGACCTTCACTTTGAAGAAACAAAATAGCGTTTATTTTACCTCGAAAATCTTCTTGAATTATTAAATTAAATGAATTATTATAAGTTTCCGTTGTGAAACATGGATAATAAAGGGAAAAAAAGGATGTATTGAGTATGAATCTTGTCAAACGGGTCCAAAGTAAAGGATAACTTTTTTACGAGAAGCTCAGCAACGTTTCGGAAGCGGTAAAATTCGCTCCTGTCAACTGCTGTCGTAAAACAAGACCCTCTGTCCTCTTCTATCGCCCCTTTAAAATCTCTCCTTGACGTTTTTCGAACGACAATAAAATGTTTTTTTTCTCCCTTTTTTTTTCTTTTTGTAGAATGCATGTATGTGATGTGCTGAGGATACTTAGCAGTCTGTCCTCTAACCCCGAGAGTTAAAAATAATTTAATATGTTTTAATAAAAATTGATAGTTTCGAAGATATATATAAATTTTTCTTAGGATTATTAATTTAATCAATTGATGGAGGTTTTATCATTACGATGACTTTATACTAAAAGTTATTTATTGAATTAATTGAATCGATGGGGTATTTGACGGAGTAACAGATCATTTAACAGTTCTTGTCGTAAAAGATACGCTAAGACTCATAGAAAGTTGCTAGACTGTGACCGTATGACTTTTACTGTTTGCAGCAGCCTTCAGGGAGGAAAAAGTTTAATACTCGGTTCTCAAAGAAGTTAAAGGTAGTATCCCAGAGAGTTCGAGTACAGTTAACCCCTTATTTTTTTGAAGCCGTATCAAAGACGATATTTTTTACAATTTTCTGAATTTTTTCATAATTTTTGTCTGTGCAGTTTATGAGATATGAATTATCAAAGTTTATCGAACGCCCTAAATCGGACGGAAATAACGAAATTACTAAAAAACCACAGGATTGACCCATTATTTGAAAACTATTGGCGAAGAGAACAGCATTTTAACTCAATAATAGAAGAAAAAAATATTCAATTCACCGTACAGTTATTGAGAAATTTCAATTAGAAGGTAGTCGTAACTATTTGCCTCTCTCTCTCTATCTCATGCATGTGATCAAGAAAAATTCTGGAAAAAATTGAGATAATCCCCCAATATGTCTGCATTATTGCTGAATTTTTTCAGATTTTTTCTGGAAGAACTTCTGTCTGGCAAAAAATTCTGGGAAATAATGAATTTAATAAAGAGATATTTTTGAAAAATATATAAGGATTTTTTTTCAGAGTGAAGGACTCTGTGAAAAAATCTGAAAAAATTCGGAGAGATGCTCTGGCATGTCTACATTGTTGGTGAATTTTTTCAGATTTTTTTGTAGAGCTGCCTTTCCAGGAGAAATTCTGGAAGATAATAAATTCAGCAAAATTCAGTTTTTCGGGTAAATTAAAGCACATTTTCCTCGAATTATCAGCAATTAATTGGAAACTAATCTACAAATCCTCATTTTTTCCTGTTTTATCAACTGTACTCTAAGATGCTACTTTAAATAAAAATTCTCAATATTTCACGGAAATCCGAAGCTCTTAAAATCATTCATAAAAAAAAGGCGAGTTATTGGAAATATTTTAATTTACTCATGCGTGCCTACAAACTAAATTATCTTTAATTCTCATGCAAATTAACTTGAGCGAATGATTTTCACGAGACTTTTAATATAAGAACAGGATACACCTGGCGCTCAATTATGGATTCGAACAGAGAGAGAACCAGTAAAAATCTTAAAGTGGATGATCACGTGAGAATGAAATTATCCTTTTTTTTTTTTTTTCTTCTTAGTTTTGTTGCGTAAAGGTGTGGGTTATTTTTATTGGAATTGAAATTTACGAGAGAAATAAAATTTGGGACTGAATATTTTCATTTCATGTGAAAATGTTCCTTTTTTTTACTTCTTTTTTTTTAACACCAAATCGCAAATTCTTGCACCTACCACTGAATTATTTCATGTCATTTGTTCCATGAAAAAATATTGGCATTATGACATTTTTCATAGGTCAATGTCAAATAAAATAAAAAATAGAAGCAACAAAAAATAGCAATAATTGTGTTCTTGATCAATTTCTAGTCAATAAATAATGGTTGCAAGTAACAATTCAAAGAATCAATGAATACTTGCGAGAAAAACAAATTATTTGTTGCTATTTCTGAAGAAATAAGTAGTCATAAGTAATTCATAGTGTCATGGAAAATCAAAACATTATCAACCATGTAATTCAAGTCCTCTTGTCTTCCATATTAAATTGTTGACTTCAAAGATATTCAAAGCAGAAGTTAATAGAAGTTTGCAAAAGCTAATAAAAAAATGAAAGCTATAGAAAATTCGCAATTTACCGCAAAGCTCAAACACAAATTGCCATCATGAAGTTTTACGTATTATTAAACGAAAAAAAAAAAAAAAAAAATAGAACTTATTGATGCACCAATGAGAAACAGAACAGCCGTTTTTTATACATAGACTTTATGTCTTTCTAATGATAACAATTGTTTGATGCTATAAAAATTCTTTTGAGGACAGTTCTGATGTGAATGAAAAGTTTTTTGATTATATGTGACAATACTTGTGTGTTTCTTTTTTTTTTTTTTTTTTCAATAATGAAGTAGAATTTTTTTCATCGATTTGAGTAATTTTAAAAGTTGAGCAATCAAAAGTATACCTGAACTACGAGAATACTGATATAATGGATTTAAAAATAAAGGATAATTGGTATTTTTAAAAACAGTTCATTGGCATCAACAGAGTAGGTTTCTTTATTTTTTCCGTTGATTCATTGGATGAAGTGAGGTGAAAGAGATGTGAAAAAATTGGAAATAAATAGGATTTTATTTCCAATTCGTGCCTAAAAAATGCGAAAAAAAACATTTCAACACATGTTTTTCATTAGGAATTTTCCCAGCTTTCAATGGAGTTGTTGAAAACATCTATCTATAGATAGTATTGCAGAATACGGTTGATGAAACAGGAAGAAACGAGGATTGCTGATAATTAGGGGAAAAGTGCTTTAATTTACCCGAAAAAAGTGATTAAACGATTCGAAAGTCATATCTTCAGCTTGTGAAGAATTGGTGGAAATCATTTTCCTGAATCCATTATCTTCCAGAATTTCTCCCGGAAAGGCAGCTCTACAAAAAAATCTGAAAAAATTCACCAACAATGTAGACATGCCAGAGCATCACTCCGAATTTTTTCAGATTTTTTCATAGAGTCCTTTGCTCTGAAAAAAAATCCTTATACATTTTTCAAAAATATCTCTTTATTAAATTCATGATTTCCCAGAATTTTTTGCCAGACAGAAGTTATTCCAGAAAAAATCTGAAAAAATTCAGCAATAATGCAGACATATTGGGGAATTGTCTCAATTTTTTCCAGAATTTTTCTTGATCACATGCATGAGATAGAGAGAGAGAGGCAAATAGTTACGACTACCTTCTAATTAAAATTTCTCAATAACTATACGGTAAATTGAATATTTTTTTCTTCTATTATTTAGTTGAAATGCTGTTCTCTTCGTCAATTGTTTTTAAATAATGGGTCAACCCTGTGGTTTTTTAGTAATTTCGTTAATTCCGTCCGATTTAGGGCGTTTTATCCCCACCACTGCTATTTTCAGTAACTTTGATAATTCATATCTCGTAAATTACACAAACAAAAATTATGAAAAAATTCAGAAAAGTGTAAAAAAAATATCATCTTTGATACAGCATTTAAAAAAATAAGAGGTCAACTGTACTCGTCTTTCACTGGAATACAATTTCATTAAAATCTCCATTTTACCCCACTTTTCTCTCCATTTTTCTATTCTCCAAAGGATTTATTGATATAATAAAGTCTTTCTATGAGGAGAAATTGTGCCACTTAGCACCTCACTAGCAATCATAAACTCATTGCCTTTTAATAGTGTTTACATGATAAAACTATTAAATGAGCTTCCCCGTGGTTCCTCGTAACGTGAGTAGCTACAACCGCAATCGCCACATTGATGGCTCTTTAAAAGGCGAAAAATGAGAGAGAAAGAGAGAATAAAAAAAAAAAGATGTAGAACCATAATCGCTCGGATTAGAACACGAGATTAATTGTGAAAGACAGTGGGAAAACAATTATCTTGTATTGTAGGATGTATCAATTTGAAGGATGTATCAATTTTCAAAAAGCAATACATCACAACTATCAGTTAAGAATCTATACTCGAATAGCACTATTTAAAAAGGCATATGGCTCTAACCGGTTGCTTGAGATAGATCGATAGCAATAATAATAAATTCTCGAATAAATATTTCACGCCAACACCTTCACGCTTTAATCGAATATTTCTAAATCATTCGCAGGTGGTACAATGTATGCTAATTGGAAATTAATCGATTATCAGATGAATAAATTGTTGAAAATATCATATAATTATGGCACTGAGATAAGCACTAAAGAAAATTAAAAAATTAAATTTCTTTGAATGTTTTGGAATAAAATGGAATTTAATTGAAACAAAATTATTTTTTTTTTAATTAATTTGAAATTTTGAAAATTCATAACTATCTCAAAAGATTTGAAAAAAAATTCTACTTGATTATATAATCTTTTTAAAATCCAATTTAATTACAAACTGTCTATTCACAAGCAGCAATCCAGTTTTTCAAATAAATTATCATAATTATCGATAAATTAAAATTACTTGCGAATAAAATTCCATCGGCTAATCGATCCAAGAATATTTCAACCAAATTAAGTAATTACATCTAAATTGGCTGAAAAATTGTAGGTTTAAAAATAATTTACAGACATTAATTTTTTTTTCATACTTTGCAGTTAAGTAAGAGGAAGTTGGGGCAAAATAGAATACTAGAGAGGCTGGGGCAAAATGGACCACCCGGTTAACATGATTTAGGAATTTTTTTCGAAGTGAAGGGGACTGTGGAAAAATCTGAAAAAATTTCAGAAGATGCGACAATATGTTAATATTGTTACTGAATTTTTTGAAATTTTTCTGAAGAACCCTTCACTCTAAAAAAAATCCCAAACAATTTTGAATATTCCCTATTTCAATAAAATTCGAAAATTTGTCGAATCTTTATCTGCGAATATTTGCTAAGTACAAATATTATTTAACGAAATTTTCCGCTCTAAAAAAAAGGATCTCTTGAAAAATCCTTCAATTTCTTATTCATTATTTTCAATAAATCTTCAAATAAATCAAAAACAAAAATAATCGATTAATTTACAAGCAAATGACTTCAATGGGCTTCACACACAAGTGTCATTATGCATTAATCATCCCCCAAATATATTCTCAAACATTCCTCGAAGCCATAAAAACTGCAGGAACTTTACCTCCTCAAACCTTTAATATTGTGAGTTTCTCTGTGCAATCGAGAAAAGAGGGGAATTCTATACCAAGAAAGTCGTAAAAACAACCCTGCCAACGCCACGCGTCTCGTGTGACAGGGGGAACACATTGAGTATCGTTCCATCCAACATCGACTCTCTGTGGTTATAAAAAGAAGGAAGAAAAGAGAATAGAAAGAAGGCAGTGTGAAAAACAGAGGAAAAAAAACCCGAAGAATTCGTGAAATTCTCAGTGGTACAAGGTCAGGTCGGTGTTAGTCAAAGCACATTACAACCACACACACGCGACCTATGTCAACAGATTTATGGACTGTCAGAAAAAGCTGCTGAGAAAAGTATCAAATTGTGATTTTTTTTTTCCATGAAAAAGTACATAAATTTTAATAAAAATTGGGACAATTATCGAGAGCAATAAATGCAAACAGAGACACAATGAGATACACAGAGAGCAATTTCGTATGTACACCCAACAAAAATACTAATGTTGAGGTAATTTTCGTAATCATCACAATTAATTCTAGTACACAAGTACTAAATGCTTAGTAGTTGTCACCAAGTCCTTGTGCGAGAATTTTGATACGTAAGAACATCAATGACAAATATCACTACGACTTTATTTCCAAATTGAAGTCTTGAGTATACTAAATGCGATTGTGACATTTTTATTAAGTTATTCCAAAGAGATCTCTGAAACTATTGGGTTTAGGAGAATTTATGAGGAGGTCTTTTTTATAGAGAATTTAATTCTCTACAAAAAAGGTCTCTTAATAAATCCCGACAAATCCACTCGCTCCAAAGTTATCTTTGAAACAATGAAAAAAAAAAAAATTTTCACTTCAATGCTGGAAAAAATTGGTTGAAAAATTCTTGGAGACTATTTTAAGTGTCTTTCCGAAACTAGTCTATTCATCAAAATTCATCAAGAGACCTTTTTTGAAGAGGATTTGATTTTCCACGAAAAAGGTATCTTGACAAATTCTCCTGCTGTTAAAATTTTACTATTTTCAGTATCGTAACGATATTAGATTTTCCTCTGCAAAAATAACCCAATTCGTTTGTTGTCACTTTCGTGAATCTATGCAGTATAAAAATTTCTATAATTGACAAATGATCATACTGATAATTTCACTGTGCGAAAAAATTGTAATCACTAAATTATGATGATCTTCTTCTGTTGCAGTAGATTCATATGGTTTGATTCACTACTTGATGATGATACTAACTTTTCATGTCTAAAATTAGCGTTAAACAAATCTAAATGGTTGAGATCTTCTTCAACTATAATTTTATTGTTACTAGAATTATAACTGAATTCCAATGTCAGCACAGTGCTCTGATTATATCACCCCCCCCCCCCACCCTTTGTGGGTGCGTGGGAGGCTCGCAATCGCATAATGAATGATATGTCATTAAGAGCGACTGTGTTCGATGGCTCGAAATGCAAACTCGTAAAAGCAGATTTTACAACCCTCATACTCTCATAATAATGACTCTTTCCCTTGAAATACAATCACTAAAAGCGCTTGCCACTCCTCATTTATAGGGGATTTTGTAATCAATTCTTTCAAAATTGATTATTACTTGTCGATTTTCAAAAAAAAACGATAATTGATTTTTGGATATTTTTTTTTCAAGGAAATCGATTTTTTTTTGTGAATAAGAAAATAAAACTCGGAGAAAAATTTGGAAAAATCGTATTTACTGTGTAACAGGTGTTTTAGGGGGCTTTACACTAGGGGTAAAACGGGTGGGTGTTAGTTTTGGGGTTTTATGCTATGAGAATTACTTGAAATTGATGGAAATATTGGAGATAGGTTTTTTCTGATGATTCCAATGGAAAGATGAGGAAATTTCCCATGAAAATCATGTGACAAAAGTTATTTTTTGGAATTTTTCAAAAATTTCATTTTTTTTGGGCAAGATTTGAAGGTAAAACTCTTCTGTTTTTGAAAAATTTCAGGTTTTCGAGAATATCTATGGTTCTATTGATCGTAGCGATTTGGGGTTGATCTTGAATGAAAGGTGAGCTCATTCGCCATCGATTTATGGGGTTTAAAAAGAAAAATATCAATTTTTTCAAGTACTTATAGCAAAAACTGATTTTCAGACAATGCTCTATGAATATTTGAAAAATTAAGTTAAAAAAAAATTTGAACCTCATCAATCGATGAGAAATGAGCTCATCTTCCATTTGAGATCAACCCCAGGTCGCTACGACCAACAGAACCGGAGATATCGCCGAAAAAGGGAATTTTTTCGATTTTAAAAAAGAAAACCCCTGCAAAACTTGGCCAAAAAAGTAAATTTTTCCAAAAATGAAAAAAAAAACTTTGACACATGTTTTCCCCCTAAAATTTCCTCAGCTTTTCAATGAAGTCATTAGAAAACTTCGATTTCGAACCGATTAAGTAAAGTGTTCATTTTACCCCACTTCCCCCTAAATAGTATTTAGTAAATACTGAAGTGAATTTGACATTATCCACTTTTTATTGAACTCTCCATATTTACTCATGGATTAATTAGTACGAAAATGGAAGTTTTTTAATGAATTCCCAAAATAAAATGGATTTTTCTATTTAAATTATATAGAAATCGTCGATTTTCTATCTCGATTTAGAAAAAAATCGTTTTTTTAGGAATCGATTGTTTTTGCGTATCGATCATCACCTCTCCCCTTTATCGAATCGAATAATTCCAAGAATAATAATTCTCTAGACAACCAGTCCAACTTCATTTTTCATAAAATGTCGAGATCAAGAAAATCCGGAAATCCATAAATTTAACGTTGAAACAGTAAAAAAATCGTGATAGTGAATGTGAACTGGTAATACATGTGCAGTTGGCTTGAAAAGATGTCAACTCCTATTTTCTACGAGGAAAACAGAGCAAAATAACGATAACTTCTTTAAAAAAAAAAAAAAAAACTTGTGCAGACCGCTCGTAAAAGTACCAAGCCCAAAAGAAGAGAGAGAAAGAGAAAGAACTGGTGAGTTCCTAGATTTTTTTTTCTTTTTTTTTTGGCTTTGGTTATAAGTTCGTATTATATTAGTGCGGGTACGAATGGTCCTGCAGCCAATGGGAACGATCGTAAAAATTTCAAATGGGGAGAGCTCGACATTTGGCCGTGGACTGTCGCATTTAAAAACCGTCCAAATGCTCCGAAGTATTGCAACGAATATTTCTTCAAATATTACGTGCACTTGCATTTATTTTCATTAAAAAAATTCATTAAATGCATTTTATTAATTATAGAGAGAATTATTAATTATTATTATTCATTAATTACTGCAAGAATTATTATAACTTTACATTTCATCACCTTAGAAACAAAGGGGCGTAAGTGCTATGCTTATACACAGGACTTACGCCCCTTTGACTCTAAGCCAACAATATATATCTATATATTTGGATATATTATTCTAACTGTTGTTTTCACCTAAATTATAACAGAGTTGAATTTTTTATTATTTTATTTAAAAAAAAAATGATTTTTTTCTAATTATTGATTTGTAAACGAATTTAAGCTAAAAAAAAATAAAAAAAAAAGACTATATATGGAAAAATAAATATTATTATAGCTTGACATTAAAAAAAAAATTTAAAACTAAGATAATGAAATCCATTTGCGTGAATTAGTGGACAGAAATAGTGATTATCTTCTTAAATTAATAATCAGTATGATCCATGCATTATTGCAAGTACGTAAAGAATTTCAAAAAAATTACTGAATGTCAGTCTTTGTTCATTAATGCCAACTAAGGAGGTCTCCACTATCATCAACGTTTATTATTCATTCCCGTAATTATCCCAAAGTTATTATCCATCATCTCAGAATTATCTTCTCTTTTCTCTCTCTCTCTCTCTTTCTCTCTCTTGTGTCTTTTTCAATCTTCTCATGAGAGAAAGACGGAAAAATATTTAAAAACGAGCTCAACCACCGTGCCCAACGTAACATGTACACATTGTACCCTTTTTTTTCTCTCTTCTCTCTTTTTCTCTCTCTTTCTTTCTTTCTTCTCTTCCATTACTTTTTTCGCATGCCATAAAATACTGAGAGTTTGTATATTGCATCACTCTGTGGTATGCTTCTCACGGGACAAGGGACGGCATTCAGTCATTAACTTGAGTATTAAATATTTTACAGTTGAGAAAGTTTATCGTGATTATTGTGAACTCTGATAGTGTTTGAGGAATTATTGGGGGGGGGGGGGGGGGGTAGTGTTGAGGTAGTTTTATGGATGAGGGATGTATGGAAATTGATTGAGGTAGGGAGTGCTTGATGGAGAGGGTTTTCTGTGTTCATGTATTATATATTAATTTTGCCTTTGATATATCCAAAATTCAGTTATTCGATATTGAAGTATGAAATTTTGGATCTAATTATGAATTTAACGAAAATTATAAGATTTTTTAGGAAATTCTCGATGTTTCTATGAATGATATGGTGCTTTATGCACACATCTAAACAATCATTGCACGTATAGGACAGTAGAGCACACACACAACTATGCCGAATGAAACGACCAATCACGTCTAAGCAGTGGCCAGCTAATTGCCCTAGTCAATCGTAGATTTTACCAAATTTTTCTGTCTCAAAAATTAAAGAAAACAAAAAATACGTGATTAAGAAAATCGAATTAATTTACAATTACTCCAAAATATTGAAAGAATCCCTGCATATTTTTTTATCAAAATTCCTGAAATGGGTTTTGAGAAAAAAAACAAAGAAAACCTGCTGAATATTACTGATTTTTGAGATTTCACCATTTACTCTGTATTAAAAGTTTCAACTTTGATACTGAATATCTCATTAATTACTCAAAAATTTTGCAAATTCCCCACAAAAATCAAAGAATAACCAATAATTATTTCCCAAAATTTGAAAAAAAATCTCTCGATGACATGAAATCTCATACCAATACCTTAATAATGAAATTTAAAAGCAGAATACTTTTTTTCTTTCATTTTTAATTAATTGCTTTCAGTTGAGTTTTCTTTACGTAAGGATGACATTTTTCATGCTGAAGATAATTGAGCAATTAAATTACTAATAACAATAGATAATTCAAATTGAAAAGTGAGGTAACCGTTAATTTTCCAAAGAATTTGGAATTTTCAGACTAATTTCATTATGTCACTAGGTTTTTTTTATCAATATCTCAGAAACTAAGCAAGATAGAAAGATTCTCCCCGAACACTTTTTTGTACATAATTTCAAGAACTACAAAAAGATTCAAACTAAAATCGCTTTATCTCATTTGAATTCCAAGAAATTCTCAAAAAACAGATGATGGAATAGAATCGATTTGTGTTTCAATGGTTTTAGAAAATGGTAACAAATTTCTGAGATATTCAATGACTTCGTAGGCTTTGTGAGGAAGGGCAGGGGGGGGGGGGGCAGATTAGGCTGTGCCTGGAGCAACAGGTAGGCTCAGCAGCACGCAAAAAAGACGCCCTACTTTTTTTGCCACCGATATTCACTCCATAACGATTTCTCAGCAAATGATAAATAAAATAAAATAATTTCTCTTCTGTTTTTTTTGCTTCCGAATGGAAGCTATGTAATCATCAGAATTTTCTATTGTAATTTTTTTAATAGAAGATACTTAAAGTGATCTAAATAGAGAGAAAATTGTATTTTTAGCGCATGTCTGTGTGCATAAAAGTCTCAATTACAGCAAAACGGTTTTATAGAAAAATTTCGTATTTTGTGGAAAACTTCCTCTCGACAAACTCTATTTTTTAAGCTTCATTTGAAGAGAATCCGATCGATACTTTTTGAGATATTTCCATTTTTCGAAAATCTGTTTTTAATGGAATTTCTGGAAACTATTCAACTGATGTTATTTATACTCATATATTATCTCGAGAATTGTATCAGTTAGATGTCTGTCAATTTTGAGCATATTTGCATGATTAGTTCTCGAGTTATTGGCGTTTTAATGAATTTCTTCAAAATTTGATATTTCGATGATGATTTGAAAAAAATCGTATCACTTCCATTCGGGAGCATATTGCTAAAGTATCAGCAGAAAAAGCTACATCAGTTAGAAAGCAATAATATCATGATTTACTCACAATTTCTCGATTCTGATAATGGCGTTGTTGGTGACAAGTGTATTCCATTTAGGGATGTCGATAATTTACGTAAATTTGTTGTAGGAACAATGCCACTGTGTGTACCAGTACTACCATGATTACTAATTGGTGAATCCTCACTGCTACTGTCTGAGCTACCATCAAGACTGTGAGCTGGCTGGTTTATCGATATCAAACGTTCACCATCTACAGTTAATGGCTGTGGTTCCACCTGCTGGGAACAAATAATAACAATATTTATCAAGTTAACGTATATATAAATTATAAAATATGTTTTTATTTAATTTTTTTTTGGAATTAATCGGGGCCATTATTCGTGATATCAAGATTTATTCGTTGGGAAAATTTATGCAGTTTCTTTTTTATGGTAAAAAGTATTGGGGATGAGGAATAAATAAGTCATCAATGAAACAGAGCTTTCAAAAGCATTCAGGATTTTTTTTTAGTATGAAGGACTCGATGGAAAAATCTGAAAAAATTACACAACAAGACTAACATGTTGGACCATCTTCTCAAATTTTTTCAAAATTTTTCATTGAGTAGTTGAATAAAAAAAAAATCCTGATTGAAAATCAGTTAAAGTGTTCATGGAGAACCATAATTATTAAGCATTGGTCTTTTTTTTGTCCCCCACCCCCCGAAGGAACAATGAAAAAATAACCTCTTCTGGCCTCCGTACTCTCGTTGTATCCTGATCCTGTGCTCTTCGTAATGCTGTCTGCAGTGCCATAACCCTCTGTCGATCCTTTGTAATAATGCATTTCTGACAATTACAGTATCTGTATTTGCAGTATCTCTTGTGTCCCTTAAGGGCTATTTTCAACCTGTGATTACGACAACGCGCACAATTTGGCGGTGTACGGGGGCTGAAACCAGTATTTGCGGTGGCCGTTGATTTAGCCTCGGGGGCCGCTGTTGCTGTTTCGTTTTCGTGATTCATTTTAATAATTTTTATTTTTATTTTTTATTTTAAAAAATAAATTATGAGAAAATAATAATTCAATGTTCTGTTTATATTTATTTCAACAATAAAAATTGAAATAAATTTTCAATCACATGTGATTATATTTTTTTATTTCATTGTTCATTTTCACTTTTTCGAAAAAAAAAAATTAAAAAATTATATTTTTTAAAATTAATTATTTCACATTTTATTCGCGAATCAACTATTGTCTCCACAATTTCACTCTGCTTTACCTGAAAGTCAGAAAGAAAATGTTCCATTTAAATATAAAAACATCAATAATAAACATTTTATTATTACTGTTACTTTTATTTTTATTATTATTATTATTATGGGGTAAATTGCATGTTGAATAGTTGTATTGAAACATATCGACAAGTTAGATAGTGAAAATTGTTCAGTAATATCATGTTATATTATCAGAACTACACGACTAATGGCTTTTTTTTCTTTCTCTATTTAGGAAGAAAAAAGGAAAAAACTATACAACCCTATTGCAATCTAGTTCTTTTCAACTTTATGATAAGACAAATTACTTATAAGTTCGGTGTGTAAATATCCCGAGTTCTTTTCATAAATTACATGAATATATATATATATGTGTATATATATTTTTTAAACATTTAATTATTATTGGTATTTTCCTTATGGTAGAAGGGAAAAAGGGGGAAAAAAAGTCATGTTTAACGTCACTTTACTTTAATTCTAATGCGCCATTTAGAGTTATCGAAATTCATGTTAAACTGCGTTAATAACACAATATATATAGATATATATGTGTATGTATGGCTTATGATGAATAGAGTTTTTTCAAGTAAATTGGAGAAAAAAAAATTAAGCTATTTGTTATCTTATTGTGAAAGTAAATTATTCTTTCTGGGAATTAGACAATTATTTATTTATATTTTTTATTTAAAAAAATAAAAAAATTACCAATGACGAGGACATTAAATTGAACTATTTTCTACCTTCTTAGACAGAAAGGTGGGGTAAAACGGACACGTGTTGACTTTTCTATTTTATACTATGAAAATTACTTGAAATTGATGGAAATATTGGAGATAGGTTTTTTCTGATGATTCCATTGGAAAGATGAGGAAATTTCCCATGAAAATCATGTGTCTAAAGTTAGTTTTTGGAATTTTTCAAAAATTTCATTTTTTGCGCAAGATTTGGAGGTAAAACTCTTCTTTTTTTGAAAAATTTCAGGTTTTCGAGTATATCTATGTTTCTATTGATCGTAACGATCTGGGATTGATCTCAAATGAAAGGTGAGCTCATTCCCCATCGATTTATGGGGTTTGAAGAGAAAAAAATCAATTTTTTCAAGTACTTATAGGGCAAAAACTGATTTTCAGAAAATAAACCATAAATATTTGAAAAATTGATTTAAAAAAAAATTTGAACCCCATAAATCTATGGGAAATGAGCTCACCTATCATTTGAGATCAACCCCAGATCCCTACGACCAACAGAACCGGAGATATCGTCGAAAAAGTGAATTTTTTCGATTTTGAAAAGGAAAACCCCTTCAAAACTTGGCCGAAGAAGTGAATATTTCCAAAAATTGGAGAAAAAAAAATTTGACACATGCTGTCCGCCTAAAATTTCCTCAGCTTTCCAATGGAATCATTAGAAAATTTCTATCTCGAACCATTCAATTGGAATGTCCATTTTACCCCACCTTCTCCTATAATTATTGAATTATTATCGTTCTCTTTAGATATCTCATAAACTATAGGATTTAGGTGAATTTATCAAGAAACCTTTTTTGCAGAGAATTTAATGACCTACAAAAAAGGTCTCCTGATAAATTACTCTAAACCCAACGGTTTTGCAAATATCTTTAAAATAGGTTGATTTAGAAATTTAAAAATTCTCAGAATCAGAGAAACATTGAAATAATTTTTCAAGATCTTCTCTGAATGACAAAAAAAAAAGAGAAAAAAAAAGGGTAAAAATTGAATACTTTACTCGTTTCACTCATCTCTATGTAATTTTCTGTAATGACCAAGTGTATGATTACACGTTATGAACAACGGAAATTCCATGCATTTTATAATTCTACAGTAATTAAATATGTTCTTATAGTCATAATAGAGTATAGCCACGTTTTTTTTTTTCACTGTAACAATGTATCGAATGAATAACTTTGTTGCTTCTTTCTAATGTTTTTTTTCTTCTTTTTTTTAAAACTATCATTACATTGTGAATGACTGCAAAGACTTTCATGGATGGAAAAGTCCATTGATTCAAAAATAGAATGGATAAAGACGTGAAAAGTTGCATGGTAAAGTTTTTTTTTTTTTTTTTTTTTTTTAGGTAAAAAGAAGGAGAGAGCTTGCAACCGAATAATAAAGTAGTTACATTGTATGATTGTTACGTGGAATTATACAAAATTCAGTGAAATTGATTCGCACAAAAAGGGGAGGAAAGGAAAATCAATTTGTATTGAGGGAAAGAAGTGAAGCAAGGGAATACAATATTCATCCTGTCGATGGTCTATGGATAAATTATACTTTTACAGTTTCACAACTCTAAAAAAAAAAAAAAAAAAAAAAAAAAAAAAAAATTCTGTATTCTTATCATTGGCTGCATGCTCACTGCACTTGTTCGTAGTGTGTGCAACGTGATGGAAAAAATAACAAAAATCTCGCGTTTTAATGATAATCGAGCTGTTGAATTAATTACACGAGAGGAAACTGCACTGAAAAACTTGATTTTTCCTAACAAAATAAATAGAATATAAAAAAAAAAGAATTGTAATTTTTGAGGAATTCTGAGACAATTTTACATTTAAAATCTGCATGAAAAATTATTTTTTATATTTTTTTGAGAAATCTAAAAAAAAAAAATTATTTCATCTTTTACTTAATTTCCAAAAAAAAAAAAAATATCTCAATAATTTCATTTTTCCCATGTTTATCTTGTGTCAGCCACTGCAGCATCATTAATAACGTATGATCAACCACAATGATATGATAAGTTACATTGTGATTTTTTTTTTTTTAATTTTTTTTTTTTCGCTCAATATTATCTCTTGATAAATGCAACTTTTCAGTATATAACGTTCTACCCATTTTTCTTGTTTTATTCCCTCTTAATACAATGTTACAAACCGGTTAATGTCCAATGAGCAAGAGCGAGAAAGACAGAGTAAGCAAAAGAAAGAAAGAGAGAGAGAGAAGAGGAAAAAAAAATATGAAAGAGTGGCAAGCATGAAAATAGCTGTGGCATGTGTGCGTGTATATATATGTATACATATATATCATATATATATGTAGATGTTTATATATATGTATGTAGATGTTTATATATATATATATGTAGATTTTTTTTTTAAACTGAGAAAACGAACGAGCCATGTATATATATATGCACACAAACACACACACACACACATACACAGACAATACACATACATGCTTTAGCAAACAAGTGGGTGCTGTATGCGTGGCAACATTGTATCTTTCCAGTGTGGCGCGCAACTATCCAATCAATGTTGGGATTGCTTTTACCATTCGTGAGCAATTCGTGCCGACCTACTTGTATAGTTTATTATTAAACACACTGTGTGCAGTACTGGATTTTTTTTTTCTTCTTTATTTTCTTTTAAATTCACGTTATTAATATAAAAAAAAAAGAGAAAAAAAAAATAAAAAATTGAAGAGAAGATGGTAAAAGTCGTCTAAAGCCTGATGAATATCGTCTAATTATGTGGATTATTTCCAAGTGAAACGTGAGTGCACTAGAATTTCCTACTACACAAAATACAGATAATTTTCTCGTATTTCTTGCTTGCTTCACTAAGAAAAATAAGAGAGAGAAAGAGACACATGTGTGATCGTGAAATAATTATGATTTTTTTGGATTTATGGAAATTGAGACGTTTTCACGTCTTGTGTCGTGATCTACATGTCATCCCCCCCCCCCCTTCTTCCCCCTCCCCCTTTCCCCCACCCCTTCAAAGACTCGTGGGATCACCCAGTAGAAAAAGGGCGTATCTCCAACATCCAAGGACAGAAAATACGACCTTCTGCCACTGGATAAATATACCATGATGGACCCAATTACCGGACATACCCCAGTTTACGGACATAGCAGCAAGATATACTATTAATTAATATTCAAGTGAAATCAGATTTTTCAATACTTGCAAAATGTCAAAATAAAAATCAACCAAGTTCGATTTACTTGAGTGAATTTTTTTAATCATTTTAATAATTTAATCCTCACTGTCCGGATACTAGTGCAATTTCCTTGACTGTCCGATAACTGGGGCCTTAATGGTATCATTGTCTTAGAAACAAAGGGGCGTAAGTGCTATGCTTGTACAAAGGGGCATAAGTGCTATATATAAGCATAACACTTACGCCCCTTTGTTTCTGTTAAATTACTTACACTTAAATGACACTCAAAAACACTAACATTATATACAGAATTCAAAGGATTTATCAAAGGCACTTCTGTATCTCTAGCCTTGTCGATTTTTTTTTCCTGCAAATTAGAGGAAAAAAAAAAAAAATGCTTACCGTTTTTCTTTTGACCCTCTCGAATGCAGACCAACTCAAGTAAAACACACATAAGACACGTTTCTCACGCTACGATTAACAATTTGGCCTGAATTATTTTAACATGAGCAACAATGTGCAGTTAAAAAAATTGAATTTTCATGAATGTCTTTTTTTTTTTGTATAATTTGGAATTAATAGTAACACACGATAAACACACACACACATACACACAAACTTGTCCTTTTTTTGTAATTCTGTCTTAAATGCACTTTTTAAATTCAACGAAGAAAAAACGTCACTTTTTTTTCAATCAATTTATTTATTGTGTGTTTATTTTTTTTTTATCGTAGATAAGAAAGAAACCACGTGCGTATAGCAAAATTCCGGTGCAGTCAGAGCATATACATATATATATATGTACTTGCGCCCCTCAGTCACGTGGAGAACACGCACAGCTAAAAGCCAACTAGGAAGTTAACGCCCCCCGGAAGTTAAGGTCCAACCCTCTGGTTACGACCACTTTACATGCGCGTACACTATTTACGCACATTATTAACCAAAAAACACAGACAGAGAGAGAAAGAGAGAAATTTCCCCTTTTTTTTGTCTCCCCGCAATAGTTAATTTCTATTTACAGAATAATTTCTTCGCGAAAAATTTTAGTTTTTTTTCTTTTTTTCAATCAAGAAAATTCTTTCACTTCTTTCAACACTACCGGTTAGTTTTCACAGTAATAAGTATGTTGTCGATTATATTTCAATCAAGTTGTTACATCTCTCAACTGACGTTGAATTGTGTGTTGTAGTTATATAGTAGTATGAAAAAAAAAATGAGAGAAATAATGAAATAAGTAAGAAAAAAAAAAAAAAAAGGGGTACGTCCTATTGGCTAACCTCGAAAAGTTATTTGTGCGTAAAAAAATTGCATGGAGAAAGAAATATAAAGGTATGAAACACTGGGAAGAAACCCAATAATAATAAAAGAACCACAAAACAGTAATAACTAAAGAGTCACAATGCCTTTTTTTTTTTGCTTTTGCTTTTGCTTTTTTTTTTTTTTACCGTTTCAATGCAATTTGCGTGCGACCATGAAGTGAAAAGATACACGAGTGATAGTAGTTATATTTTTCTTGCACAGGATATACAATGTTACTCTCAGTTCGTGTATTTCCGTGAATTAATTGACAATTTTTACACGAAAATTGATAATTAAAAAACAAACGAAAAAAAAAAGGCTAATTTCGTTGAATTTAATGTGGTCACTATTGTCAATTAAATTTTACTGATACACACACACACACACACATACACACATAGAAAAACACGTGTTTTAGACACAATTTGAAGTCCCAAGTTAATTTCTCCTTCTTTTTATTTTCAAATTGAATAAAAAGAAAAAAAACATTGGATATTACGATTTTTTTTTTTGGGTGAAAAAAACGTAGAACCTCACCAGTATGCAGTTCGTAACTCACTGAAACTCACTGAAAGGCACTGGTAGCGACACAGCACACACCAATTCACTGCACACGAGATTACTTCAGTGTGTGTAGTATAAGCATTGTGTGTGTGTGTGTGTGTTGAGTGTGTGCGTGAGTCTAGTGTGCGTGCGCGAGTGTTGGTGGAGAGGTGGTAGAGGTAGTGGGGGGGGGGGGGGGGGGGGGGGGGGGGGGGGGTAGAAGGCCGAGCCATGTAAAACAGTGCAGACAGGGTGACAGAGAGAGACAACAGTAAGAAGGGGTGGGGTCTTGTGTTCTTCACAGGGGGAAAAAGTTATGCGTATTCAAGTGTAGAGGGGATGAGGGGGGAGAGGAGGGGGCAATGGATAAACACAGGCAAAAGGGAGGGGGGATAGTTTTATTTGATGGTTGGCGAGAATGCAATGACAGGGAAAAGGGGGGGGGTGGGGTTGGTGGAGGGGAGGGGGGAGGTTAATAAAAATAATATAAGTATTTCGCGAGAAAAGAGAAGGAATCGAGTGTGTTTCTTCTCTCACTGATGATCTCTCTCTCTCTCTCTCTCCCCATGCAGGGTGTAACGCATATAAACCAACTTTACGACTGTATCCAGACAACGATCGACACAAATTCTATGATTATTTCTTTCATCGCGTGTGCAATGATATGTGAGTTGTTTTTTTTTTTGTTTTATCTGTGCACTTTTATGATTCGGTGGATTCGGGGTTTTTGGCGGGAATCTAGGATTTAAACGCGTGGCGCCATTTTGTTGTGAGAAGTTGGTTCTTCACAAGAGGTTCTTTTTGGTTTTGAAGGTTTTGGAATGGATTAAGGTAGTTTATGCTTATTTTTTCGATGCCATATCAAAGATGATATTTTTTCCCATTTTTCTGAATTTTTCATAATTTTTGTTCGTGCACTTTACGAGATATGAATTATCAAAGTTACTGAAAATAGCAGTGATGGAGATAAAACGCCCTAAATCGGACAGAAATAACGAAATTACCGAAAAACCACAGGATTGACCCATTATTTAAAAACAATTGGCGAAGAGAACAGCATTTTAACTAAATAATAGAAGAAAAAAATATACAATTCACCGTATAGTTATTGAGAAATTTTAATTAGAAGGTAATCGTAACTATTTGCCTCTCTCTCTATCTCACGCATGTGATAGGAGATTCATGTAAAAAAAATTCAAGAAAAAAAAATTATATTCACAACCTGAAGACATGACTTTCGAATAGTTTAATCACTTTTTTCGGGTAAATTAAAGCACGTTTTTCCCCGAACTATCAGCAATTAATTGGAAACTAACCTAAAACTCCTCATTTTTTTCCTGTTTTATCGACCGTAATCTAGGATACTACCTTAAAAAATTATACAATTTTTTTTTCCTCTCTTTCTTTCCATCAACCTTTTTACGGTTTTTAATATTGTCGTCACTTCTATATGGAGAGTATTGATAACTTCCAGTTAACACGCAATTGCTTATGCGGTTTTGCTAAATCGATATGTTCATTGCCTGTCCACTGTGTTACTGTCTATTGACAATTTTTTAATACTTTTTTTTTTTCACCCAGAGAAGAAAAAATAAATAAATATATAATGTGTAAAATACGTGAGAACTTTTGAATGAGAGTTTGAAATAAATATGAGGCATAAATAAAGATTAAGGAGGGTCAGAGAATAAGAAGAAAAAAAAATAATGAGAGAAATGTTTTTTCTCTGATTTTCGGGTTTCTCTTTTCTTTTTCTTTTTTATTTACTTCGAATTGAAAAAAGGCTCAGTAAAATGAGTCACACTAGAGAGAAATAAAGTTTTATGCCTCACTTATGCTTCATTTAACACGAAAATTGTGTGTACGTTGAATAATCCTAATATTTTTCACAATGATGGGCGATCGTAAAAGTCAGGAATGATTTTTTTTTTACCCCCCAAAAAAAATCCTAAAATAATAATTTTCCTGAACATAAATTTCTTCTGATTTTCTCTTTCCTCTTATTTCGGCTTTTTCTTGTTCATTGATATTCCGGAATTGAAGGGAGATAGCGAAAATTTTGGTGGAAACCTTTTTTGTAGAGAAGAGACCCAAAAAAAGTTTCCATAAAAATACTCTATCTCTTTTATTTTCCGGGATATTAAAAAAAAAAAAAAAAAAAAAGGAAATTGATTTCCAATAAAAGCTGGGAGTTAATAAAAAAAAAAAAAGGATTTTTAGGAAATAAAATCTTTGTTGAATAGGCGAATGGAGTTTGAAACTCACGTAGTGTAAGAAAATTTTTAGTAGAAAATACACATTAAGTATCTTTGGTTGTGTTAGAAATTCGTAGTTGACTCCTCACTGTCTAGTCGGAAGCGCCTTCCACTCGAGTATCTCTCTCTTTCTTACGTTTAATGTGTGTGTTAGTGTTGGTATTAGTGGGGAAAAAGGGGGATGAGAGAAAGACGAACGATCGTAAAACGAAGCGGCGAAGTGAGTGGATTTGCAGAATAGTCAGTGCTTTCTCTCTCTCTCTCTTTCTCTCTCTTCAAGAGGTTCTTTCCAAGAATATATACGCTCACTTTACAAATCCCGAGGTATATTCAACGTTGCACAGTTCGAGTTTAATCTGATCGAATTTATCCATGAAATTTGTCATAAATTGATGAAATAATTCAGTTTGATTTTTTATCTCAATGTCTCAATCAATAATTCAGGTAATTTTGATGTTTTCATGGATTTTTGTGTTCAATTGATGAAAATGATCTGAAAATTCTTAGGATTTTTTTTGATAAATTCATCATTTTGAAAAAATAAATAAACTATGAGTGCAAATTTCTCAATTTTTTTTTTGTGATATTTTATTTGTTAAAAAAAAACATTGAAAATTATGAGATGTGGGCTAATTTCATTGTCATTCGAAGAACTTGAATTGAGGTAGTATCCCAGCAAACTCGTGGATACTTAACTCCTTATTTTTTCGATGCCATATCAAAAATGATATTTTTTCCATTTTTCTGTTTTTTTTCATAATTTTTGCCCGTGCACTTTACGAGATATGAATTATCAAAGTTACTGAAAAAAGCGGTGGTGGGGATGAAACGCCCTAAATCGGACAGAAATAACGAAATTTCTAAAAAACCACAGGATTGACCCATTATTTAAAAACAATTGACGAAGAGAACATCATTTTAACTAAATAATAGAAGAAAAAAATATTCAATTCACCGTATAGTTATTGAGAAATTTTAATTAGAAGGTAGTCGTAACTATTTGCCTCTCTCTCTATCTCACGCATGTGATGCGAGATTGATGTAAAAAAAATTCGAGAAAAAAAAATTATATTCACAAGCTGAAGACATGACTTTCGAATAGTTAAACCACTTTTTCGCCTAAATAAAAGCACGTTTCCTCGAATTATCAGCAATTAATTGGAAACTAATCTACAAATCCATATTTTTTCCTGTTTTATCAATCGTACTCTGGTATATTACCTTAAATTCGTTGAATAATAGCCACTGTGACCTTCGAAAAAAAAAATAAAACAGTGCCAAAAAATGAGAGAACACGTTCTTCCAAGACCCCAGACAACTTCACCCGAGACTACCTCAATAAAATCAACTCTCGCCCATTCGGAAATGAACAAAATCCACGAAAACAAAGAAATTGCAACAAAAAAAATCATTTGCACAATCTCAAGAATCATTTCATTGTCTCTTCCTCAACTATCAGTTATCCCTTCATAAAAAGGACAGGGCATTAAAATCGAACATGGCGGATTTCATCTCGAATTGAAGGATAATCGAACTCGAAATGAAAATAGTCGAACTCGAATCGTCAAAAGCGCATTCTGGTGGACATTACGGAAACTAATTTTTTTGAATTATTTGATCATCATACTTAGCAGATAGAAAAATTATTTTCAATTTCAACTAATCCTAAACGTTTGGGAATAGTTTGGGGAAGTTTAGAAAAGCATTTTTATAATTTGGGGAAGAGTCATTAATTTATTATTAATTAAAACTTTTTTTTATGTATAGATAGCAGAAATAAATTTTAAAAACATTGAAATTATTTTCATTTATTTGGAAGTCATTTGGGGATATTAAGAAAATCAATTTCATCCTTTAAAAATGAATAATTATTTAATTAAAATGAAAATTATGTCTTGAGCCTCCAAGCACAAGAAAATCTATACAAAACAAAAATAGCAATCTATAATTGCTTTCCTAAACTTCCCCTAACTATTCCCAAACATTCAGGATTAGTTAGAATTCGGGCTGAGCCTGAATTCTAACTAATCCTAAACGTTTGGGAATAGTTGAGGGAAGTTGAGGACAGCATTTATAGATTGCTATTTTTGATTATATAGCCTGGCTGAGCCTGGCTGAGCCTGGCCGAGCCTGAATTCTAACTAATCCTAAATTCTGCTATCTCTGATAGTTATTTCTGCTATCTATACATAAAAAAGTTTGAATTAATAATAAATTAATGACTCTTTCCCAAATGGTAATTATGCATAATAGAGCCCATAGTAAAATTATAAATTAATTTAATTTAAAAATTGCCTCAGGAAGAGAGGTGGCAAAAATGATGTAATATATCTTGGTCAAAAATTTGAAGGAAAGTATAGGAACTCGCAATAGCCCAGTGGTCAGAGCACCTGACATGTAATCAGAGGTAAAATTCTCAAATTCTATCTGCTAAGTATACGGAGGTATCATTAAAATTTAAAATAACAAATAGAAATCTATACTAATCAACTTTGATCGGCGCTAGTTTGATAATATTTCTTTTCTCTCCTCCATCACTACATACTTATATCATTGTTTATTTGATACCTTTTTCTCTCATTCATTCTCACAATAACGCATATATACATATATATATCAATATATATATGTCTACACGTGATTATTTTATTTGGTCTGCGTCAATCACGCTTCTTCCCTTCTACCTTGCCTCTTCCCTTCATCTCTCTCTCTCTCTCTCTCTTTTTTTTTCTTTTTCTCTCTTTATCTCTCTCACACATACATTGTGTAGAGGTGTAGTTTGAAAATGTATTGGTAAAATGGTTTATTTGTGAAGCTCGACTTTTAAGAGTGGGCGCTGGCCTCTTGATGAGGCTATTAAGATACATGTGTCGCCGATCTGAGGATATGAAGACGTTCACTTCTCCTGTGGAATATAAACACTTTTTTTTCAATGTTCCTTTTCATTCTTTCTACTTATCACCTTTCTCATGTTTTTTCGTGGATGCATCATTGATTCCAATACATTTCGTTTTTTTTTTTTGTGAAGTTAAATGGGAAATTTTGGGGAGATTTTGGGGGAAGTGCTCGGACTCGATTATTTTCGGTGATTTTATTGAAAAGATGAGGAAATTTGCGGTGAAAAACATGAGTTCTAAAGTGATTTTTAGGGTTTTTCAAGAAGTCCACGTTTTTGGCCCGAAATTAAAGATTTTTCTTTAGATAAATCGTTTTTTGAGGATATCTCTGGTTCTATTCGTCTTTACATGTCATTTTCTGGAATTTCGTTAAAGTCCCATCAATTTTTACCAATAATTAGAGAAATTACAGCCAAAAAACTGATTTTCAGAAATTTGCCTTCAATTCCTCTAATTTCTGATAAAAATCAATGGGATTTTATCGAAAATGATGAGAAATGATGTCAGCTTCAATTTGAGACTACGAGAGATGTGCCAGGACCAATGAAATCGGAGATAATTTCGAAAAAACCATTTTTTTCAAAATTTTTAAAAAAATAGTCTTCAATTCTGGACCAGAAAGTCGAATTTTCAAAAAAAAAACGTAAAATCAATTCTGATGCACATTTTTCACCGCAAATTTTCTCATCTTCTCAATAAAATCATTGAAAATTCGATAGAACCATCAAATCCTACCTAAAATCCCAAAAAAAACATGAAAAAAAAATCATTTCAAATGATTAAAACTGCACACAGACATTCATCACGAGAAAAATATTCTAAATGTAAGAAAAGAAATGAAATGAGGGGAAAAAAAAGTGAGCAAAGCACGATGAGGAGGGCGGTAACGTTGAGAGAAGATGCCAAGAGGCAATAACCGCACCAGAGAATTTACGATAAAACTAGGTTTACTACCCGCTTACGGGCTCTTACCTTTGACCGTACAACTTCTGTATATATTCCCCTTTCTTTTTGTTTTTTCTCAACTAAATATATTCCCTGATATATATAAACATATATATATTCCTGTTTTTTTCCCTTCGATTTTACCATCAACGAAAACCAGAAAACAGTCGAAGAAAAAAGAAATGGAAAAAAGTGAAAAGTACAATTCTTAGAATTTTTTCATTTAAAAATTCATTGAAATTCTTGATTATTTATTTACACTTCTCTCCCTCTAAAGTTTCTCACTTCGTTTTTTTTTTTTTTCCACTTTATTTTCATTCTGATAATATTGATCCCTTCGTTACATTGAATATTCGTAGTCTAAACAGGTCACAGTACGTGATGCACAGGAAAAATAAATAACAAACGAACTGATTGTGTGTTTTTTTTTTTTTAATGAATGAATAGCACGAAAGTGTTCATTTTTATATTCTTCAAAAAAGCTAATATATGTATGTAATAAAAAAAATCAACTATTAATGGATAATGTGTTACGTTTACAGTTGTGCCATTGCGTGGAAGAGGATTAGATTCTCTTCAGATAATATGGTTTCCATTAAAAAAAAAAAAATTGAATAAAAAAAAAAGAAAGCAACAATAACGTAACGTACAAAAAAAAGTGCAGCGTGAAGGAATACATATCCCATATGTAGTACAAAACCTACACTCTACTGAACTGTGCTAAATTCATTATTATCTCTTTCTCTCTCTCTCGCCTCTATCATGAAAATTACAAACCATGTGGATATGTCCACGTCTGCACGCACGCCAATTCCCCTGGCATCAGCTCCAACTATCCAATAAAAAAAAAATAAAAAAAAAAAAGCCAACTGGACACCTAAGAGTATCATGTCCATATCCTTTTCAAGTATTCGTTAAAAAAAGGCTAAAAATTCCTCCCCCCCCCCCCCCTCCCCCTAGGAATATTCTAAGAATTTGAATGGATAATGAAGTAATAATAATATGTAACATCCTCTCTGTACACATTCAAATTCTTCGAAATGAAGAAAAAAAGGAAAACATGTGCAAACTGTAATAAGTATTGCATCACTACAGCATATTTGAAGGACATCTTTTTTTTTTGTACAGGTGCTTCGGAAGGTTCAATACAATGAGAAAAGAAAAACATGTTTGTTTGCAAAAAAAATGACTGAGTTGTGGAAAATTCACTTGGTTCGAGGTAATTTCGATGTATGTATTTTTCTACAAAAAAAAGGGGAGATTTGGTCGAACTTTGATAAATCGAGTGGCAAATTGTGTCACGCTTAAATTTCATTGGTTAATGGGAATCACGAGTGGCGCGGGATTATTCAAAATATCTGTTAGAACTTCATGTTTCTAATCCATATTCATAGAGATTGAATTTGAGGTTGAACGGAATCTTGGATGAAGTAAAAAAAATAGTATTTAATTAATAAATATGAAGATTATCATTTACTTTAAGTGAAAATCGGTAGAATGGTCTTTATTGTATATAGTACATAATTGATTTAAAAATACCATAGGAAATTGAAAGTTTTTTTTTTCTTCTAAAAACAATACTAAAAGATTGCGAATTGACAATTTTTTAGTATTGTTCAAAGAAAAAATATCCTCCAATTTCTCATAATTTTTTAAGTCAACAATCATTAACATGGAAATGAATTCGATTATTAATAGTACATAATTGTACTGTACTGAGCTTTGATTGTCTTTCTATCGTTCTAACAGCCCTGGCGGACCCTTAGTTGACCTATTGATTGTTGGGCGTATACCCATATCGATATGTCCACTCAGTTGATCTTTCATCGGTCAGTGGTCGATACGAATTCTGAAATATTTAAGAGAAAAACATAAATAATTGTCTTGCAATCGCCGTCTATCGATTTAGCCTAAGTCGATTTATTTCCTTTTTCCAAAGGAATCCAGAATTCGTATCGAGCATTGACCGAAGAAAGATGGACTGAGTGAACATATCGATATAGGTAATCGACAGGTTCACCAGAGAGATACTCAATTATAGTACAAAAGCTGCAATTTCACTTTTCTGTACTTGAATTCCATGAGTCCATCCTGCAAATTAACATGAATAGCACGATACTTGGTTTAATAGTTGAATTTCCAACTATTTGTGATTGAATATTTGTAATTTTCCCATATCTTTACTGCAGAAATGTGTAGTAAGTCAGGCCGTCAAGTTCTACGTCTAAAAAAGTCTGGTAAAGTTGCTAAGCAACCAAAGTTTATAAATATTGTGAAATAGAACAGGTCATCATACAAACGTCAAACAGGAGCTCTAAAGTTTTCTATTAAATGGAAGAGATTATGAGATGTACTTTTGGGATCATCTTAAGGTGCACTTATAAACATATTTTTTGGATATACGACCTTAATTATTAATTCACTTGATGATGGTGGCCTTTTACGTCTCTGCGGATTCTATAATTAATTAAGGATGTTCTACAGGTACTCCAATCCCTGAACACGAAAAAATGAGTTTTTAAATTCCTCATTAAAATTATTTTCAAGGAATTATGGAACGCTGCGGGTGTTCAAATATTATATTATTATCATTACATTTCATAGATTTTTTTTTTATTCTTTACCTAATTAGTTTGAGAATTATTTTAAAATTTTTTTATTAATTTTAATGCTAATTATTGACTAAATCGTCGTATAAAAATGGAGCGTTTGTGCGGGGGGTAATTTCTCACCTACATCCGAAATTTCATCCAATTTGAAGAATTTTTCGAAAAGTTTCTTAAGCTTTTGTGAATTTTCCATAAGAACACATGTTAAACGATGGGTTTTAAAAAATTTATAAATTCTGCACCAGGTATGAAAAAAATCCAAATTTTTGTAGACTTTTTTTTTAAGAATTGGAGAACCTTAGAAAAAATTTCATTGAATTTGTACATTTTTAAATTTTGATAAAGTACCTGTAGAACATCCTTAAGAAGATTTTTTATTATTCAGTATCGACGTTTCGACTTCTATGTAAAGTCCTCTTCAGAACACTAATTCTTATTTATCTATGGACAAATTATTTCAATTACAAAAGAGTCATTATCATTTTTAACAAAAATATTTTCAATCTATTGTACATATATATTAAAAAATACTGATTTTGCATATTTTAACTTGTATAACTCGGAATATTTGACTCATTATGTTGAAAGATTTGTGTCATGTCTCTATGTCGAGTGAATAACCTCAAATACTGCTTTACTATTATTTGTCATTTTAAATTTCTTAATTCTTCATCATCAAGTCACTTTTAAACATATCTCAAGGTGCACTTTCAGGGACACCTTGAAGTGCATTCTCAGGGCCAGCTTGAGGTATACTTCCGGGGACATTTTGAGATACACTTCTCAAGAAAATCCAAGACAACCTCAAGATTTTCCCAGGAGTACACTTCAACATGTTCCTAGAGGTGCATTTTTCAATGAATCCTCAAAAATATACCGCAAAATCCTCCACCTATTTAATAAAAAACTTCTGAATTTTTTTTTAAATAATATTTTGCTCCGTTTGATTATTTATAAAGCAGAATATCCGAATTGAAGCTATTGATTGCGACCATATCTTCAATTCATTGAAAATTAAATTAGTTGAATTTCGAATGTCAAACGTCATTTTTTGACGTTTTTATGATAAAAACAGCTTCATCTTCCAATATTTACAGATTTTGGTTGCTTAGCAACTATACCAGACTTTTTGAGTCGTGGAACTTCACGGCCTCAGTAATAAGACACGCACATACCCAAAAAGTAATTGTTTCGTATTAAAATATCTTGTATAATATGTTATATTTACTCTCATTCATAGAAAACACAATCATTCATGATTTAATATCCTAGACTGAAGGGCAAATTCTGTTATAAAAAGAATTTTCACATCTAGGGAGCAAAAAACGATGTTTCTCACTTTTTTCGATTGAAAACGTCTTTTTTTCGCTTCCTTGATACAAAAAATATTCTACACAACACGGATGGTGTGTAGAAATAAGTCAACCTCGACAAAAAATCACTTCTTTCCTTCCTAGGCATGTAATATACTATTTTCCCACTGTAAGCAAGAAATTACCAAAAATTTCCCTATTCTTTTGCATTATTTTCTTTATTTATTTAACTGCACTTTGAATAGAGCCGTCTGTAGAAACCGGCACCTACACACTCCCAACTAATGTACAAAGTTGCAATTTCTCCATTTACCATTTGCCGTCCGTGCTCACTCGCTGCATTAATCATACGGTTTAAATTTCACTCGCATACTCGTCCGTCTCATGCAATCCTGGTATTTTCAATTTAATTTGAATTTCCAGCTTTTTTTTTTCTTCACTCATCTCTCTCTCTCTCTCTCTCTCTTGCTCCATCGTAATAAATAACGTTATCTTAATCTTTTATGATTCCTTACTCCCCTTTTTTTTCACTTCGCGCTCACATTGTTTCAATCTTCACCAACACTTTAATATTTCATCACTCATACTGTCATGTACTAGAGTAAATTTACTGTAGCTAAAAGATACTTATAAACAGACAGAAACCAATGGCTGAGAGAGGACTACAGGTGCATAAACTCTCGGTCTCACTTTGATGCATATGAAAAATTGTATAGAAGGTCTTCTTGCTTCTTTCCTTTTCTTTTTCTTCTTTTTGCAAGCTATCTTATTCGCAATCTTCTTGCATCCTTCTCCTCATGGAATCCTTTACTTCATTCGATACTTCTGTCTCTCTCTCTCTCTCTCTTTCTATCTTTCTTTCTCTTTTCTCTCTCTTTTCTCTGCACATCAAGACGGCAATCACTACCATGGTGCCCCTCACTCGCAGTCATCCATAATCGCTCAAGTTATTCGTTTCCCACTGCCTCTTTCTGTGGCTATGTTGCATGCCACAATGTATTTGAAGGTAGAAAAAACATTGGGAGCTACAGTGTGCGGGCCCTTCTCTGCCTCTTGATACTGAACCACACCACTATTCATCTTGTCTTCCTTCCTCAAACGACCAGTCACAAGTTATCCTGTTCCTCACCTGTTTGACAGGACAAGTAGCTCGAAAAAAAAAAGGAAGGAAGGTCGTTTTTTTTTATTTATTGGAGTTTAATAGTGAAGGATGATTCAATTTAAAGTAATTCATTGGCATAGAGATGAATTATTAGATGCTACTTTTCCATTAACATTTCTTGGATAGGCTTGGTCGATGAACATTGATATTCTCGGCGCGTATTATATTGAGATTATTTTGATTTTTTTCATGAATTACTTTTTTTTTTTTGCTTTCGAATGGAAACTATGTAATCATCAGAATTTTCGATTGTAATTTTTTTAATAGAAGATACTTAAAATGATCTGAATAGAGAGAAAATGATATTTTTAGCGTATGTCTGTGTGTGTGTGTGTGTATGTCTGTCTGTGTGTGCATAAAAGTCGCAATTACAGCAAAACGGTTTTATAGAAAAATTTCATATTTTTTTATTCAGAACTGAAGATTAATTGAAATTATTTTTATTTTTGTAGATTCTTTTAAGTGTAACTTTGCGGCGAGTGGAGTTAGGAGAAATTGTTCAGAGATTCTTTTTGTGGGGAATTTAATTATCTACAAAAAAGGTATCTTGAGAAATTACGATAAAAGTAACCGTTTTCGAGATATTTTGAGAGTAATCTTGGATTTTTTTGGAGCAATGATAAAGGCTTTTTAGTTTTAAGAGAAAAATCAGAAAGCTCATGTGCGAGGAGTTATAATCGGTAGATTCATATAATGTTTTTTGAATTCTTATTATGAGGAATGAAGTGATAACACTGCTCGTTACTGAATGAACCGGCGATAATACTTTTATTTTGTTTTTTCTTTTTTTTTTCTTTGGATACACTGTATAAATATATATCTTTGAACTACTCAATATGTTACAATTTTTTGCATTTAAGTGGACAAGTATTTGCAGAAATTACTGATAAACTGGTCAGGGGTTAAAATTATTGATAAACTGAATTTAGTCTGTCACATTGAACTTTGACATTAATGTGATTACGTGTCTCTATATTATTTCTGTAATGCTAGAAGAAGATACATTCATTTTTGAAATTTTAAATGGTACTTTGGAAACTTATAATTTGTTTTTATTTCAGTCTATGAGTGAAAGAATTGAATATTTTCGTGATTTTTTTTCAAATTTTGGGAAATAATTATTGGTTATTTTTGGATTTTTGGGGGAAATTTGCAAAATTTTTGATCACGTAATTAACGAGAAATTCAGTATCAAAGTTGAAACTTTTAATACAGAGTAAATGGCGAAACCTCAAAAATCAGTAATATTCGGCAGGTTTTCTTTGTTTTTTTCTCAAAACCCATTTCAGGCATTTTTATAAAAAAATATGCAGGGATTCTTTCGATATTTTGGAGTAATTGTAAATTAATTCAATTTTTTTAACCACGTATTTTTTGTTTTCTTTAATTTTTGAGACAGAAAAATTTGGTAAAATCTACGATTGACTAGGGCAATTAGCTGGCCACTGCTTAGACGTGATTGGTCGTTTCATTCGGCATAGTTGTGTGTGTGCTCTACTGTCCTATACGTGCGATGATTGTTTAAATGTGTGCATAAAGCACCATATCATTTATAGAAATATCGAGAATTTCCTAAAAAATCTTATGATTTTCGTTAAATTCATAATTAGATCCAAAATTTCATACTTCAATATCGAATAACTGAAGTTTGGATATATCAAAAGCAAAATTAATATACAATACATGTACCTCAATTTTTATTATCCATCCCTTTTCCATAGAATCATCTTAATCGTCAGAATTCTTAGTTAATTTTTTTTTATCAAAAGGCAATTAAATTTTTTTTTCTCCTGATAATGTGAACCTGTACTCGATAACAACTATGTAGACACATATGGAATAAGTCAGTAGTACTCGTTGTATTTACCCATCTTATCTATTATCTACAATTGTTCATCTGTGTCATTCATGCTTCCGCGAGGAAAATTGAAGAATGAACGATTTTAAAAAACGTTCACATAAATTACTCGAATTTTTCAAAAGTTAATTATTTATTTCCATAAATATTTTATGAATTATCAATATCCAAAAAAAAACATCAATTTTTCCAAAAATTCTCACGGTTTTTCCTTTAATTTCCATCTGCAAATGATTAAAAAAGAATTTAATCCCATCGTGTCATTAAAATCAGGTCTCAACAGCTCCTCCCCCCCTCCGCAAATCTCCCTCCCCAGATCAGGTTTCACGATTTATTATCGATTTCACGTTTATCTCCGGACGAATATTCACGCCAAAATCAATTCGAAGAGACGGCAGTATGCATAGGCCTCAAAAAGAAATCATCAAAGAATTCACTTTAATTAATATCACCCCAAAAACTTCCAAAAAATCTCACAATTTCTCCTTAATTACCTGATTAAACAGGCGATAATGCGAATTGCATCGTCTTCGCGTGCGTACCTGCCGACTAAACCGAAGCTCCAAACTAAAGAGAACATCGAAAAAAAAAAAATCTACCTTGTGTATAACATTTTAATAAAGAAAGAAGAAATCCGCACTTACGCAAAAATTCCCAAAAATTTCTTCCTTTTTTCTCTCCTCAATGCAGTTAAAATTCATCGTTTATTGCAAAAACGTCGATTCTCTTCTTCGAGACTTCGATAGACAGGTTAAAAAGAGAGACCAACAAGTATATAGTAAAATATGTTGCCTGCATATGTGTGTGTGGTGAAACACACCCAATGTAATTCGATACTTTTGGCTCGAGAGTTCTTGTCACGGTCTGTACAGGTTTGTGCAACATTGTAGACACAATTTGCCCGTTTATCGTACAGTCAGTGTTGAAATTTTTTTTTACATTCGCTGACTCATTGCATCAAGGGAGTAGTTTTGCGATTGAGAAAAAAAACATGCAATGTCACTGTGTTTGAAAACATACAGAAAGACACATACACATACACACACACAAACACATATATCGTCAATTGTAAGTAAATAATCAGCAATTACAGGGGTAAAAAGAGGAATAAAAGATGAAAAATAATCATTTTTTTTTAATTCACAGTGATTTAATAATTGGAAAAATTTATAATTTTCTTTTTGTTGGTACTCACACACACACATATATATATGTGTGTTTGCGTGTGTTTTAGCGGTTTTCATTTGGTACCGGTTAGCTCTCTGTTTGTGTATTACCCTCTTATATCAATGTAAACTGGAAGTCATACCCACCAACACACCACTTATGCCAAAAACCAAAGGGGATTCAAGAATATCCACGAGTTATTTTCGAATCTTCTTACTTGACGTAGGCTTCATGCTGAAGCGCGCTATATTACTTGTGCCTTTTGAATGCGTTACAATACAGATAATGCAATTCTGACCAAACTCAACACAGGCAGTTGTAGTTATAGAACAGATTTTTAGAGTGTGGAATGCCAGTGGTTACTGACGGAATTCAGAGATTCAAATGCATGCATTTTTCTGCGATAATAAAACAGAGAGAGAAAGATAGATAATTTTAATTATCAGATTCATTTCCATTGATTTCAATTAAACTCTAGTTATTGATAGGAAATTTTGCAAAATTATTAACATCAATTATTGTCAAATCTCGAAGTTTCGCTGAACAATTTCAGCCTCTTCAGGCTCTGAAACCAAACGTTGAAATCTTTATTCGTTACTTCAATATATCATTCTTGAAACGAACAATATAAATCAGAAATTGAAATAATTAGTTGTATTACACATTTTTATAAAATGTTATATATAATGTCAGATTGTCTATAACCTCAAGACTAATTCTTGTTCCCCTTTTAGATAGTTTTATTATCATTCAAATAGTTGAACAAAAAAATTTGTACACTCAGGGTGACGATTGACCTGGAAAACCTGGAAAAGTCAGGGAATTTTAATCTTAGTCAGAGAAATTTGTAGTTTATTTTCGATTATCTCCATATTTTTAGAAGCTATAAATATTTAAACGAACAAAATTGAACTTTTCGATTAGTCGAAAATCTGCAAAAAGGTTAACAGAAAATCACAGTTCTAAAAATTTTACGCAGTTTCGGGTATTATTGTTGAATTCTAATAAAAAATTATTTTCAGAAATAATTAAGAATTTTGAGGTATATTCAGAAAATATATATTTTGTGGGTCCTGGAATTTTATTTCTATTCAGGGAGAAGTCATGGAAAAGTTGAGGAATTTTAAAATTAGTTTTCAGTCGCCATCCTGTATACATACAATGTGGCACTAGAACTGGTGTTAGATTAGATAATATAAACGAGAAATTAACAAAATATTCATTGTAGTGCTGAACATGAGTATGAAACAAGGCAAAAAGAGACACACAGAGAGAGAGAAAGAGATACGACGACATCTAGCGAAAAAAAAGAAATGAAAAAAAAAAGAGATGGACTCAATTCGAGTGATAATGTTAATATTCTGGCGTCAATGCTGCGGAAATCATTATTTTTGCAGCAATTCACGATACATTGCTTTGATAAATATCATAATTTTAAGGTATTATATTGTTTCACAGTATTTTATATTCGCTAACTGTTGGAGTTTATCGTTTATACAGTAGCTAGTGTGTAATTTTGAGTCGTGTTAAAGGCGAATGGCGTGATGTATGCAGATTTCAATTTTTTTTCGTAATCTTCTCGAATCGCAGATGGGAAAAAAGAGATGGGTTTACGTTTTTTTTCCATTTTTTTGCTTGAGGCATATCCGTTTGATGTGAAAAGGTAATGTGCCTGCATTTTTGTCGAGTATTAAAGGAAAATAATTGATGGATTTTGCCCATTCGATCGATTTCGTTGTATTTGATATGATTAACATCTTTCAGTGTCATACATTACTTCGTCGTATTACTAAAATTATTGCACAAAAAAGATATTTGAATTGATGCCGAGCTAACTTGAAGATGATGCGATACTTTGGACACCTCAAATATGTGCTGGGTATATACGTGCGTAATAATATATTTTGGCAATGATATTGCGTAGAGACGAGGGGCAAACGAATGTACTCGACTTGTCTTTGTGGCTTTTTTTCAATCGAATGTCTTTGGAAACTTTTTTAATAGAAGAAATTGAGAGCTATTGAAAAAAAAGGTTCTTATGAAAATTTCGCTTATTTTTGGAGATATTCTTCAACAATTAATTCACCTTAGAAACAAAGGGGCGTAAGTGCTATGTATAAGTATAGTACTTACATTGTTTTGATTCTCAAGCAACGAATACTTGAATCGCTTAATTATCATCGTCAGATAATTCAGAGATTGTAACTTTACCGACCGCATGTATAGTATTATTATTATTATTATTATTATTATGAATTTAAATGGAGAGATGTCTCTTTGTTTGAGTCCTCAAACTTCCAGCCTATTCAATTTTCATTAATTGTAACTCATGTAATCGTTCAAATGATGGGAAATCAAAGAATTCAATTAGTTGAGGAGTATTGCTGTAAAATTCATACAGGATGTTCTTAATGTTATGCTCATTATGTGATATTTTTTCCTAAATGATCGGTTTTAAAGTAATTAACGATCAAAATTGCGTCTTCTACATGGGCTCTTAGGCATCAAACCTGTCTTAGCACCAGACCTTTGTACCAACTCAGGTGATAACACTTTTTTAAATGTGATATCAAGTTCAAAAAATTTGAACTAATTCTTTTCTTATCAATGGAACAATCAAGAAAAATTCATCCCTTCAATTGGTCAAAAAATCCCTATGTTTTCTACTTACCGATTCTGTAATTGACCTGAGAAACATGCAGATATTATCTCGATATACGGTCATTGCTAAAAAAAAAACCTATGTCATCCTTGTCTGGAAAAGTCAAGGTAAAGGAAAAACGCTTATTATCAACAAATTGTAGAAAATTATCTTATCAACAGCTAATTTCCTCGGCGGATAAGTTATTGGCTGATGGTAACACTGTTTTCTTCAGTATCTTTCGTCGATAATATAGGAAACAGCAATTCGACTCAGCAGTTGACGCTTCTTGCGCAAGATGTCGCCGAAAAATTTAAGCACTTTTCAAATTATTGAAAAAAAAAGTTCATCGAAGAAAATTATCCAGGCACTTCTCTACTGTTAGCACGTGCAAATAATAGGTGATCAAGGATACAAAGAAGATAATCTCTATTCTTGCGTGAAAATGAGTTCACTGGCCACCATTCCCGAAGCACAACGGAGGCAATCCCCCTCCACTGAAAGTATTGAATGTTCATTATGAGTTCGATGAGGCGTTTTAATGCTTGACAACCCTCTTAAGGTTTTTGTACGAGAAATAAGGGGTCTCTCTTCTCATCTCTTTTTCTCTCTTTCTCTTCTCTGCATATAACTCGGATCTTTTCAGAGGACCTGAAGTTATAGTCACTCGTGCGTAGTTTTTCGAGTGATTTTCGAGTGGGAACGCTTCGTTGTAGGGTTAAATCTAGTACAGAGACTTTTCTTGATGAATCCAAGTGGCTCACTTCATTAGAGAAGCTAATGAAGGAAGATTTTACGAATATATTAGAGATTTATTAATATTCATTTCTTTTCTGCTTTTTTTTTAACGAGAAATTTTTTTTTCTTTGGAATATCATTCAGAGATCGGCAAAAAAAATTCGCATTTTTAATTTTTTAATTTTTTTTATTTCTGTAATTTCCAACGAAAACATTTTGATTACTTTCTTAGGGAAAAATTTGGATTTTCAAATTTTTCATTAGTTTGAAAATTATTTTTTTTTTCTAACAATTTTGATTACTATTGTAATTTAAAATTTGACTGATGGAATTTCATAATTATTTTCTTTATTAAACTTATTAACATTTTTATTAGTTAAATTGAATTATAAATGTCATATAAGCATCATTTAGATTGGATTGAATTATAAGTTCTTATTTGTGTTACATTTAGTTAACACTCTCAACTCAAAATTTTTGTCTGAAAGACGGTTATATTTGGGAAGATTAAACATAGTAGCGTTGATTTTATTATAAAATTAATTATTCCAATCAATTAATAAGTAAGAAAGAATCAAAATTTCGAATAAGAAAAACAATTATAAAATTTCATCAGTCAAATTTTTAATTACAATAGTAATCAAAATTGTAAAAAAAAAATAATTAATTTTCAAACTAATGAAAAATTTAAAAATCCAAATTTTTCATTAATAAAGTAATTAAAATTTTTTTGATGGAAATTAAAGAAATGAAAAAAAATTAAAAAATTGAAAATGCGAATTTTTTTCTTGTCGATTTCCGATATCATTCTGGAAAAGGATAATTTTAGGAAAATTTCAGGACAATAAATTCATCATAACAAATGCATTGATTTATTTTTTTTTTATTAAGTTTATTTTATATATCGACAACAACACGTCATACATTAGAAAACAGAAGGTTTCTTGAAGCAAACTCGAATGAAAAGTTTTGTGGAACAATCCGAGAGACACTATCTATGTGAGTGTGCCGCGCCATCATCTATGGAGTCGTATATATATAATATTGTGGTGTGTCTCGCATTTGTATGGTCATTTCTTTTTTTTTTTTTTCTTTTAATCAATCGTGAGTGTGTGTTTCTGTAGATCTGTGGTGGGGGGGTGGGGGTATGTGTGAACGGCTGTCCGTGATACTTTTTTTTTTGTGTCTCCTCATCTCCCATTTCTCTTTCTCAGTGTATCTTTCTTTTCTTATTTTTTTTTCTATTTTTTTTTTCATCTTATTCTTTCTGTCATTCGCATCTCAATTCTCGCACACATTCGTACAAATCTCTCTAACGTCCTCTCACTCTTGCAACATTTTCACACACAAATTTACCTTTTGCACATTTTTTTTTGCATTTTCTTAATTTCTGTTTTTTTTTCTTTCTTTCTCTTATTTTTTTTATCTCTTGGTGTAGCACGTCGTGTATCGTAGAGTGTGTGGCCTATTATTTTTTTTTTCATTATTTTTATTTTAATTCCATTTAAACCTGCTTATTTTTTTTTTCATTTTAAATTCATTTATTTTTCTTTTCGTGCGCTAGTATGTACCGAGGCTGTGACAAAAAAAAGAGGATTCCTTTTTTTCTGTTCAAAATCGGTAACAAACTGGCGCACAAAATTGCTTTTATTTTCCATTTTTTTTTCATTCTGTAAAATCAAACGAAATCCACTTTTCAATGTTTATTCAAAAAATGATTATTTCTTCTTATTTCATTTCATCGTTAATTTTTTCTTTTAAAAATCGCATTATTATTATTATTATTTTTTTCATTCTCCTGTTGTGTCGCATTTGCCATAAACCACTTTCCTAAAGTTCCAGGATTGTTGGGCTCTCGTGACAACTCAATAAAAAATTGTAATTCAAACTAATTTTACATTATCTCTCTCTCTCGCTTTCTCTCTCTCTCTCTTTCTCTTTCGCTCTCTCTCTCACTTTCTTAGAAAAATAAAAATTAAAAATAATAATTACTTACATAAAAAATTGATTAAAAATTTGCCGTTTCGTAAAATCACAGAAATAACAATGGTACGGATTACAATAAAGTATAAATTATTTAAAATTGAACAATGTACCAACTGTTATTACAAAACACTCGTATATTGATTGATGATAATTTCATTGATCTTCATTATTTATTATTATTTTTTTTCATTGACTAATTGACGTATTTGAGAATACGTTTAACGAGTGAATGAATAATAGTTGATAATTATTCCGTACGAAAACGGCTCTAATAATTAGCGGTGTGACGTAGAACTTTTTTTTTATTTATTTTTTTTTTTTGCGAGAAACTCATCAGCCATACGGTTACGACGATTAATTTTAATTTCCTTAAATTTCATCTTTTTTTTCATCATTTAATATAATTTTTACCGTTCAATTTAGACACTTATTTCATTCCTTGAGAATTTCATAGTTAATTTTTTCCTCTTTTTTACTTTTTTTTTTTCCTCTTCTTTTTTTTTTACATACACAACCCACAACGACCCTTGAATCGTAAGGCGACTCCCCGCGTCTCCTCTTGCAATTTATGTACAATTTTACAACCTACCGCCATCGACATATAATTTTTTTCTTAGTTTTTTTTCCATCTTTTTTTCCATTATTTCCATCATATTAATTTTTTTTTTTTTGGTTTTTCCCCGCGCAAAAATTGCCCCCCGAAATCCCCATCAAGTACACGAATAGGACCTAGACATCGTTAATTTTTTTTACACTATACTAACGAAATCTAAACGTTGAATTTTTTGTTTTATTTTTCATTTTAGTGTTAATTTTTATGTTTTTTTTAAACTTTTTTTTGTTTTTCTCTTTTAGTATTTTTGGTTTCTTTTTTTTTCTTCTTTTTTTTTGTTATTCTGTTTGCTTCATTTTCACCACACTAGGAATAATAAATTTTGCCGTATCGTTAGTATACCTTTTATAGAAATATGCTTACAAAAATAGAATTTAGCGAGGCGCGGACAGGTGCATCGATGTCAGGGCCGTGAGGATTTTGATAATTATTATTTATTGTTTTAATTCTCTCTTTATTATTATTCATCATTTTTTTTTTTCATCATTTTCACTTTGTAATGCCGAAAAATTTGTTATTTTTTATTAATCATTGCTAAATTGTTCCGAACAAATGTTATAATTTTTCATTCAATTTAGGATTTCAAAGCGTTTCTCTTTTTTTTTGGTTCAACGCATTTGAAATTAATTTTTCCACAATTTTCTAGGCATTTATTAATTTTTTTTCTTTTTACCTTTATACACAACATTAGTCGTAACACCGTAGGCCGCTGCGTTCTACGCAAGTAAAATTTAGCGTGTAAAATTTTTTTTTTTCATTATTTTTAGTATTTTTTATCTTAATTTTTTCGTTTATCTCTCATTTTTTTTCACCTAAAGTTTAGCTTACTTTGTTCATCCCCTTAAGTGTTTCTCCCTCTGTTTTTTTTTATAATTTCTTCCATTTTTTTTTCTTTAATTTTTAATTTATTTTATAGCCGAACGTTTCTATATAATATGTGTTCTCGAAAACTGTGTACAACTCATACCTTCTTTCGTTAATTTTATCATTTTTTTTTCTTTATCATATACAATTTTTTATTTTTTTTTTTCTTCATCATCAATAATAAATCGTCGTCACAATAATTATACAGATACAAGTGGTAAAAACAATGGACAATAATAAAATCGCAATAATAAATATTTCGTAGCGATCGCGATGACAATGTGTGGCTATAATGACAATGACCATGATACCGATCACAATCGCAATAATCATAATACACAATTTTTAATTATAAATATGCAATTTTTACTTTAGTTTTTTTTTTTTTATTTCATGTCGCTCGTATGCACAATAACTTCTTCATTTTTTTCTCAATTGCTTCATTTTTTTTTTCGTCTTTTTTAATCATTTTTTCATCTTTATGTCTTAATTTTTTTTATTTTTTTTTTGTCATTCACGTGCACTCTCACGCGCGCGCTTTACCTAAAACCTCAGGATTAAACTTCATCATTTAGACTTCGTCATTACAATATTACATTATTTAGATTACATTATATCATAATACGCTAGCGTTTATTTCAATAAATTTTACATACTTTTTTTGATACGCAGTATGATGGTTCTCCAAAAAAACGGTTATCGGCCAAACCAAATTTTTTCGTCCACACATCAATACATCTACGCTCAGTAATCGAAGTAATTTGTACTTGTAGCCATATATTATAATAATTTTTTTTTTTTTTTTTTAATTTAATTTTTTCATCATTTTTTAAGTAGTTTCAACTTCTTGCATTTTTTTTGCCTTCAATTTTTCACTTAATTTTTTCCTTTAGTCACTCGATCATTACAATATGCTTCGAGTTCACACTCTCTCTCTACTATTTTTTACTTTTTTTCTGCACGTAACCGCCTCGAGGCCCTACACATTTTTTTTTACGAATATTTAAATATTACTTAACTGCCGCTTTTTTTCCCTTTTTTTGGTAAATTAATTCTTTTTTTTTCATCAACTCCCATAACCGTTCGACCTGTCGAAATCACTACAACGGCGTTGTGTCCTATTCCATCTTATCCATTTTCCCTCGTCTCCGTGTATTTATTATTATTATTTTTTGTAACTTTTTCACGCCCTAACGCACATTATTTACTTTTTTTCATCATTTTTAGATTTTTTTAGTTCTCTCATTTTTTTTGTTTGCGCTTAAACCTTAAATAGTAACGAGATATCGTTGCCAAAAATATATAAAAATCCAGAAACGTTTTTTTTTAAAGTAGTTTTCTTCTTCTTTTGGTTTAATCATTTTAGTTTTTTTTTCTTTTATTTGACCGAAATCGAGACGAGCGTACTACCGTCGAAATTGACAGGGGCGCTGGATCGTTTCATTTTTTTTTTTATAATTTCTTTAATTATTGACAGTGAATTAGCATTATATCCATTGAATTTCTCTTTTTTTTTCCACAAGTTGGCACGAAATTTTTTTTTCAATTTCATAATTTTTTATTTTTTTTTCATATCCAGTGTCATTTTTTTTTATTATCCATTTTACTTGAGCCTGGAATCACCGAAAAAAGTACTTTGCACGTTCCTGCGCCCTTGAAATTTCAAGCATAAGATCGTTAATTAGACTAGGTCACCGGGCGACCATATCACCCCCTAGAAAATTTACAATAATTAATTTTTTGGCAGCTTCTTATGTCCATTAGATTTGTTTTTTTTTTTTTCGTCATTTGCACAATCGTTGTTAACACACATGAGAACAATCACGCAAATTTTTTTAAAATTTTTTACACGCTCACCCTAAAACTGTCCCTAAAAAAGATTTTTCGCCCCGAACATTAGTTTTTTGCTTTTTTTTTTCCTATAATAAAATTCCTTTGTTTTTACAATAATTTTTTATTTTTTTTTTCTGCTTCATTTAGAACATCCTAAACCACGTGAGAAATAGTTTTCATTTTTTTTTTTAAATTTTTATACACCTAAAGTTAACTTGCACCCGTTTCGGACGGGGCCACCGGTGACCAAGTCTTTACGTTCAAATTGCTCGCATACATAAATAGGCTCCAACTCACATTCTCCTTAGCCCGTCGTTTTTTTACTCATTTTTTTTAAGATCTTAATTTTTTTTTTTTTCATTAAAGTTTAGATTTTGTCGTTTTTTTTTGTTTAAGTTCATCTAGGATTTTCCAACGTTCTCCCATTATTCCTCAACGCATTTTTTTTCGCTCCTCGTGTGTATATATATGTGTGTGTGTTAAGCTTTATTTTAGTTTCGTTATGGCTCCTTATTTTTTTTTCAATTTTTTAAAATTTAATTTTGACTTCAAGTTCTTTCACTACAAAATTTTGTTGCCCCTCTCGCTCACGCGCTTTTTCTCCCTTTGAAAATCTCGAAAAAATCAAATCGAATCTGCAATCTCCTATTATTTCGTTTTCTCTCCGTTTTTTTTTATTTAAATCTTATTAATTTTTTTTTTCTGTTGTTTTTGGAAAAATGTACACTCACTAAGTTTCTATTCGTCTAAGATACAACAACATTACTATATGTATATGGCTCTACAGATGTTCGCTTGCACTGCAACTCAAAAATTATTGTGTCATGAATTACCCCGTTATTCCGCCGATAATTGGATGTGACGCCATTTTGTGTAATACCATTATCATTAATCCAATTTTTAAAAAATTGATTAAAAGTTTTTGATAATTTCCCAAAAATTCCGCGATTTTTTCCACTTTTTTAATTTCCCTCCAATTAAATTCCTATCCTTTTTTTTTTTAGGCCTTTTCTTGGCTCTGACAAATCGCGGAAATTTCCGGAACTATTCACTCGTCATTTTGCAATCAAAATGGCGGACTATGAGTATCATCAACAAAATGGCGGCACAAAGTGAATTTCCGAAGTAAAACGAGGTACGGATTTAGTTTATTTTTACTCTTATTTTTTTTTTTACGTTTTTTTTTCACTTTTTTTTTTTTTTACTTTTTTGTTACTTTTTCATTTAATACTTTAAAAAACTTCGGACTCTCCCGCGATTCGAATTTCACAGCCTCGAACTCGCCAGGAAGTTTTACATGGAGACTCCTACCCGCGTTATGCTGTCGCCGGGATGCCCGCGGACAACACGGTAGACAACAATTGTTCTCTCACATTATTTTTATTTTTTAAATTTATTTTTCCCTCCCCCCTCCCCTCCCCTCCCTCCCTCTGTCCCACCCACATCGTTTATAATCATTCAAAAACAGACTTCCTCTTTCATTTCACCTAATTACCGCCGTATAGATCCACGTTTAGCGCCGAATTGGGTTCCATCTTTGATTTTTTTTATTTATTAATTATTATTTAATTCATTAAATTCTTTTACTTTTTTTTATGAATAACGGCCGAATTTGAAAATCAGGATGTTAATTTTACCGGTTTATAATGTCGCAAAAAGGTTATACTTAAAATTTTTTTTGTGATATACATTATTTTTTCTTTTTTTTTCACATTTTTCTTTTTTTTTTTGAATTTTGGAATCAGGCAAAGGCCAATTGACTCGTTCGTCCAACACTTGCAGAATGTGCACTTGTTTTTTTTTCTCTTTTTGCTTGAAATTAATGCAAAAAAGAAATTACCTTGGAAAGAAAGGGGCGTAAGTGCTATATATAGCAATATAGCTATATGCAATGACACTTACGCCTCTCTGCTTCTAAGACAACAAATGCGCCCAATTTTCCTAAAAGTTCCTCTGGAAGTTCCCCTAAGAGTTTTGAACGCTCATAAAGTCAGTTTGATATTTATAAATGTCAGTTCAACATTCATAATCATTCAGAATGTGTTTGATTCAGAGACAACTTCAGGCTAGCTCGTTCTTAATGAAACTTTGCATATTACAATAATTGTAAAAAACAAATCACCTTAGAACTAAAGTGACGTAAGTGCTATATATAAGCGTAACAGTTACGCCGCATTGTTTCTAAGGTGATTTAATGCGCCATTTTGTTGCCTTAGAATCAAAGGGGCGTAAGTGCCATATATAAGCATAGGACTTACGCCCCTTTGATTCTAAGGCAATGAAATTTGGCATTAAATCACCTTGGAACTAAAGTGACATAAGTGCTATATATAAGTGTAACATTTACGCCACTTTGTGTCTTTAAGGCGAATGAAATGGAAAAAGTGCACAATCCTAAGTGACAAACAAACGAGACTTCTGCCGCGCGCAAATTTCGACCTCTACCACGGTGTTGCGTGCGGGCACTCCCGTTTCAATGTGGCATTTTTTTTTTAGAAATTTTGATTTTATATTATTTTTAAAAATTCCAGTTTGATTCATATTATTTTTTTTCTCTTTTCATTGTTTTTTTTTTGCTTTGCTTTTCATTTTGTTAACCGTATTACAAATTAATTCATTAGGTTTTACATTTAATCAGTAATGCTTAATAAGGGCATGTATGTACGCATTGTCTTTTATTATTTTTTTTTTTTTTTCGTTTTTATTTTTATTTATTTTTTTTTTTTATTGGGAAATGAGAACCAGTCTTATTGCACCAAATTGTAGCGTATGGGCATACAATTGGTATATTTTCTGTAACGTAAAAATATATACATCATCTGTGTCGTATGTATAGTGCTGCTCTGTAACTCAAGATTTTACATTTGTTTAAAATGCTTTGTTTCATTATTATTACTTCATTTTTTTTTAAATTATTATTTTCTTCATCTTTTTTTTTATTTATTTTCTTATTATTTCCTGTACAAAAATTGTTTTTTTTTTTCAGCAAAACGACGGCATCATCGTCTCTCTTTTATGTTTGCGATCTGCCTCGTGTGTGTTTTTGTCAGAGAAAGCCAATTTTTTTTATCTGTTTCAACTTTTTAAAATTATTTATCATTTTTTTGTTTAAATTACTATTTGGCAGACGCTTATTTTTCTGCGCAACGTATGTGGAAATGATTAATTTCAATTAATTGATCAATTCTTTTCCATGCAGTTTTTCTTTCATTTTTTTTATTAGTGATGACAAAAAAAATTACAAAAAAATTTAAACTGCTTCACGATGACAAAAAAAAAAATTGAACAATTAATTAAGCAATCAATCATTTTTTTTTTTTATATTTGAATTATAAAACGTAACGCAGTTGAGGCGCCCTTTCTCGGCTTCGCGGAGCTAATAATAATCGAAGCGGACCCGCGGGTAGGTCTGGTGTTCGTCAAAACACGGCAACTAGTTTTGTTGTTTTTTTTACTTTTCTTACTTGTTTTTATTATTATTTTTTTTTTAATTTTTACTTATTTTTTCTTTCTGTTCACATTAATTATTTCCTTCCTGGTACATCTTCGTGTACGTGTGTGAGAGTGTGAACGTTCATCGCGTTACACGGTGGCGAAAATGGCTTCGTGTGTCTCTTGATTTATTCATATTTTTTTTGTTGTATTTTTTTAAAATGCTTGTTATCTCTGTTAATCATGTGTCTGTATGTTTGCTTATGTTTGCGTTATTGTAATGTTAATTGTCCATTTATTGGAAATTTTTATGTTTATGTGTATATGTGTGTGTGTGCGTGTTAACGTGATTCCGTAGGAAAATGGCGTGTCGTGGTACGTGTGACCAAACGTCTCCTCCAATAATCCTTATCTTCGTCAATATCATTATCATTAAATATTAATTAGCACTATTATAATATTATATCGAAAATAACGGATAATACAACACGTAGGGAAACGGATGGGTTTTTTCTGGAGAATTATCATGTTTTTTTTTTCTTTCAGATTGGTGCAAGGATACGCGGGGGCTTTAATGTATGTAGAATTTTTAATAAACCATTTTTTTCTGGGTGAATCGGCATTTGCACCGGATTTACTGCAGGGGAATACATTGCGGACCGTGGAATTGACGGGATAGAGCTGCAAAACAGTAGCGACATCTTAAACGTAGGGCGGAGACTATTTTCGCAGTGCAGTAACGGCGTCACTGCACTGCACTGAACGAAACATCTCTCGCGTCTCTCATCTCAACAGCAAGATGGCACCACTCAATCACTAGTTTCCCCCACTCCACGGTCCATTCTGGAATAATGAGCGGAGCTAAAGTTACATGGTCTCCCCACACATGTGCGTACAACGTGAACGAAGTTTTACAAATCTGCCTATAAGTTTTTCTGCTATTTCATTAAGTTTATTAAGTTATCCGGTTGATCGGTTATTTGAATGTCCATCTTTTTTTTCAACAAATCTTTCATGTTTTTTCCATTTAATTTGGTGGTAAAATTTTTTTTATTTTTTTATTTTTTGAGGGAAATTTGGTGAGGAGTTATCCAGTTAATTTGCGCTTTTTCTATGGTTAATTAATAATTTTTATTGCATTGATAAAATTATTTACTTGCATTGTTCTTCATAGCTCACTCTTGATTTCTAATTATTTCCTCATAATGGGATTTTTTAAATCACGTTATAGTTTATGGCGCGTCAGTATATTCTTCCGGATTTTAATTAGGGGAGTGTTCTGTTAATCAAAAGTGTTTTAATTTTTTTCTGATAATAAGGGAACCTGGTTTTTTTACTGTTTTTGGCTTTGCTGGGGGTCAAGGGGTGGGAAATTATTAATCGTGTTTTTGGTTTTTTTAAAATTCTGCTTTAAAATTCACTTGCTTATAGAACGGACTGGCTTGGATACAACTGGTAAGAATACAAGTTTTTATTATTATTTTATTATTATTATTATTTTTTTTTTTCATTTTTTTTTATTTCCTTTTACATACGGCTATTACTTCGATATAGGTAGGTAGTTTAGTATGTAGTTGTCGACACACAATTCAATGATTATTGGGCTTTTTTTTTTTTCATTACGGTTTATACTGTTTACTGCATTGTTTAATTGTTTAATAATTAATAATGTTTAATTGTATGTTTAGTTAGTTAGCTATAACGTAGCTCCTCATCATAATTATGCGGTTTGGAAATCTACGTTTTTTTTTTTGTAATGGGCAGGTTTTTTCCCGCCATGACGATCGTCTCGTCGATCAACAGAATTGCGAAATTTTTCAAAGCAATTATTGATTTTTTTTTTAATTTATGTTTAAAAAAAAAATCGATTATTAAATTTGAAAAAAATTTCAAAGGTTTTTAGGCAATTCTGATTGGATCGACGTGACGCCGGATCGTGACGACAGGTTTTGTCTGATGGGAATAGTGGGAGAGACCATAGTACACATATAATATTATGTAAATATACCCTATCGCATTAGTAATTGCATTTAATCAATATACGTGTATTTTTTTTTTTTAATTCAGCGTTCCGAACTCTTTGCCTAAATAAACACCAGAGTTTTGTAGTTTTCAGTGATTTCACATGGGAATTGGGCAATTATTGGGGTTTTTACTACATAGGATTATTTTTCTCATAATCCACGTAATTTTGTGTGTTTTTGTCTTTTTTTTTTTTATTCAATTTTGATAAAGTGTATTTTATTCTTTAACGGGGCAGTGGGCGAGCACCGATCAGGCTTTGGGTGGGCGTTCGGTCTATGTCGGGCCCCTTTGTATAATTTTAGTTTATTTTTTTTTTTTTTTCATTTTTTTCTTTTTTTCATTTTTTCATTTTTTTATTTTACTTTTTTTTTCGTATAAAATCAACACTGAAGGCACATTCTATCGGACGAGTCGGCCCAGTGTGTGCTGTGAGTGAGATTGGGTGCGGGGCCCATTTTTTAATTGGCCTGCCTATATTTTCAATTTGGCCACCGCAATCGCCACGTAAACCGTTTTATTTCTTCTATTTTTTTATGTTTTTTTTTTTTCATGATTATTAAATTTTTTAAATATTATTTTATTTTTTTTTTATACAATTTCCTCTAAATTCATTTTTATCTTAGATTTATATAAGAATGAAAAAAAAGGAAGAAAATTTGAAAAATTAAATATTAAAATTATGCAAGAACAAAGAAAACGGTTACGAAGAGCCCCGTGCAATTTATTCTTTAAATATATTAATAAATATATAATTTTTTTTTAAATATTCATTTTTTTAGTACACAATTGTGGCATTGTGGTGAGCTCAAGAGGTCCGAGTATTTTATTTTCACTTTTTTTTTTTCATAATAATAAAGATTTTTACACGAACTTTTTTTTTGGGGGGGAATTTGGGGCAGCAGGGAATTTGAATAATTTTTTCTTAATTATTTATCATTATTATTCTTTTTCATCTTAATTCTCACTTTTTTTTTTTTTTTTTTTTTTTGGTGCTCAGGGCTCTCATATGTTTTACAGCGATTGCGGCCGGGTCCCGCACAAGAAAACTGTTATTTCGTGTGACAGTATTTTTTTAAATTATTTTTTTTTTTTATAATCCAGTTGCCTTCTTTCTATTGCGTCGGGTTTTGGGGGTCAGTTCCGCATTTTTCGCTTTTAGTCGAAATGGCTATTTCAAAATTGAGAGCCGGACCGGCGCTCGCGCGTACTCACCCAGGTCTATTAAAATCAATTTATTTTTTATCTAATAATAAGAATTGGGAATTATTTACGTCCATGAAAAATCACCAAAAATCGTAATTAATTCCGCAAAAAAATTCATTTAAATCGTTGGTAATAATTTCGTCGTCTTGGAGACAAAGGGGCGTAAGTGCATTAATATTTATTATTATTATTTATTAATTAATTTTTTAATTCACTAAAAACCCAATAATTGGGTTTAATGAGTCAAAAATTAACGCCGATTGGTTCATCTTTTTTGGTAACGCCCATTAAATCATCGTCGACTGAGTTGAATTTCGTTGCTGCGAGAGGGCGACACTTGATAAATCCGAGTTTTGTTGTTAAGCTCCAAAAATACGCAACAGCACTTACACCACTTTGTTTTCAAGGCGATTATTTGTTTGATCGTTAATGAATCTTCACTGTTTTTTTTCTCCAGACAGAAGTAATTTTGCAAATTAAAACCGGTAGTCCTGAATTTTTGTCGCAGGCATGAAAACGTCGGGACATCATCAACGTTTACAAGAGCATTAATGGAATTTTAAAAATTAAAATCCAACAATTCGAAACTTTAAGACAAACAAATGAGGGAAAAGAGGGGGCGAAATGGACCTGTTCGTTAAAGTTATTCGGGATTTTTTTTTCTAGAGAAGGAGTCGACAGAAAAATTTGAAAAAATTCACCAATAATTTTCATATATTGGAGCACTTTTTCAAATTTTTCCAGATTTTTTTAACGAGTCCTTCACTCAAAAAAAAAATTCTTCAACGAAAATCCATTTTTCCTCCTTTTTCCCTAATTCCAACTTTTAAATTTATTTCTGCGTAATTTTTTTACCGATTTCTGATATTTTTTCTGGACGAAATGTGTTGGGAATTGTCGTGATTATCCCGAAATTACTAGTGTAAGTGTGCATGTATGTGTGTGTTTTTTTTATCGATAAAACTTCGTGAAAACGAAGTTTTTTTTTACGTCGGAGGAGGAGATATTTTCGTCTAAACGACAAAAAATTACTCATTTTTTTTTTTAAAGGGAATTCATCTCGCATTATTCTTAATCTAAATTTTTTCACCCTCTGACAATGGTAGAACTACACAACAATATTTTGGGTGCATTGAATTATTAAAAAAGCTTTTTTTTTTAAAGTATCTGAGGTTTCATTCCCACTTGAATTTCTCCATTAACCAGGAGAAAAAGAAAAACAGCTGCACAGCTTTTCTCTCCTCGAGAATTTCCAGAGAATGTCTGACCTCATTATTCGGCTCTACTACTTAAACGTTTAATTATCGTGGAAAACATTTATAATATCGACTATTGAAGAAACTGTGTTTTTTTTTTCATTAAAAAAAAAAAAACATTGAGTTTCATGTGTAAAAACGCGCTTAAAAAAATTAGCTAACTATTCAGTTTTAAACGTAAACTCAACAATCAGAGTCAACACTGGGGAAGATTATCGATCCCTGATATTTAATTTCTCTCTTTTTTTTTTTTTTTAATTTTTTTCCTTTTTTTTTATAACGATCGATCGCGTCCAGTGTTGCACATCCGTTTCAAGTACTCGTTGACAGAGGGTTTGGAAAATAGTTCTCCCTTATTAATATTTCCAATTATTTAATCAGGATTTTATTCATTATTTGCGCATCGAGCAATAGAAACGCGTTTTACGAGAGCAAAAAAAATTGTCAATTTTTTAAAAAAATTCAATTTTTCCGAATTAATTGTTGGAAATTAATTCGGATTTTATCGGTAAATTTGGAAAAATAAAAGTGTGCTCAATATTATTGTCTTTAATAATTCCGCATTTGTTTATATATATATCTGTTAAATTTAAAAACACAAAACCGGTCGCCTAATGTTTTTTGCAGTAAAAAAAAATTGACAATTTTTTTCCTTACTCTCTGCGTTTTAATTTGAAAATTTGCGCCGATTCGATGATTAATTAATTTTTTTTGGCAATTTAGATAATCTCATTAATACACCAATTAATCCAATTGATTGAGGGTAAATTTCGTCCGGAAAGTAGCTCGATGGTTTTTTTCGATAAAAATCGTTCTTCAACGATTAAATTATCGTTTAATTTTTTTTTTTTTTTTTAATTGTTTCGACAGTGAAGGGCAAACACTAAGTTTAATGTATAGGGTTAAGGGGTCAGGCTTAAGAACGGATAGCACAGAGTTCCAAACGCTCTCTGGTCTACAGACATTCAATATTAAACAGATCAATCAACTATGTTCGTCATTATTATTACCGCTAGGATAGTTTTCATAGTCGTTAAGTATATCAATAATATAATATCATTAGTATAATTAATGCTGCAGTTTTTTTTTTTCTTGTGTATATATTATTAATTATTAATTTTTTTTTTTTTTTCATTAATCATCATTCTTCCTTTCTCCTTTTACTTCACTTTTAATTACTCTCTCGCAAATAATTAATTTCTTAATTTTTTTTATTTGCATTTTATTATTTTCAATGGTTGTGTCTTACCGGAGAACGTGTCTGCCTTTTTTTTTTCAATCAAAATTTATTATTTTTTATCTCGATTTATTTACGCGCCTATACTTTTCTGTGATTCGCAGGCACGGAGGCTGCGTGCTTTCATTTTTCATCATTTTTTTATTAACTTTTTTCATTAATTCTTGAGTCTATGTTTTATTATTATTTTTTTCTGTCTGGTTAGGATTTTTATTTTCTTTATTCACTGTATTGTTTTTTTAATCATTAATCATTAGCATTTTCTCACCCTTTATTTAACTAGTATTCACGCTCATCTCTCATCGTTTTTTCTTTTTTTTTAATTACTTAATTCTTAAATTTATAAAGCTAAACGTATAAATGATGGGTAAGAAACTACCGCGCTTCGCCAAAGAATTTATTTTCTTTTTTCTTCTTCTTTTTTATTTTTTAGTAAATTCCAACGGGACTTTGGGGGACTTTTGCGTGCGACTCGCTTATTACCCTTTCACGCTATTTTTTAATTTCCATTTAAAATTAATTAATTTTTTTTTCTTAATTTCCCTCCGTCTGCCTTTTTTTAAACCTCACTCTCGCTCACTATCAAATACAATTTAAAATTAATTTTTATTATTTTTTTTCGATAGTTTTTAGTGTTTTTTTCTTCTTTGACGCTCTTTCAATAATTAGGAGTAATCGATTAACGATTTTTTCTAGCGGTCCCGCGCTTTTGCGGCATCTCGGAGGAACTTGGTTTTTTTTCACTTAATTATTAATACTCGCCCCTTTTATCTAAAATTTTTTACCTCACTCTTTTCTCATTTTTTCAGTTTTTTTTCTTTCTTTTTACAAGAATTATTAGACAATCAAACGATAAATATATAGTCAAATATCATTTTTTCAATTTGCTCATGGCGAGAGGCAGGAAAATAAAACGGAAGAGGAGGATCACGAGTTTTTCGATCGAAAAAACGCATTTTTTCTTTTCATTTTTCAATTTTTTTTTTTTTTATTCAATTGGTCACGAAGTCCACGTTCATCGGGAAGTGGGATGGTTTATTAACCGTCATTATACACCGAATTAATCGTTTTTCTGACGAATCATCTTCTTTCTCTCTTTTTTTTTAAATCGTACATAATAATTAATAATTAATCCATTAATTTTTTCGGAATTCAATTAATCTTATAGTCTTAACTCTTATTTACTAATTATAATTAATTATTTCCGTATTTTATAATTTTTTTTTCTTTAAAATTAAGGTTCTTATCATTTTGTTTTAACTTTTTTTTTTTTTTCATTGGATAACACGTACGAATTGGAAGAAAATCTTTTATAATTGATATTTGGTACAGAATTATTGAGGATTTGTGTTTTTTTTGTTTTTAATGGGATTATTTCAATTTTTGAGATAGTAGGGGATAATAAAGGGCATTAATTTTGCGAATTTGGGACATTTTTTGAAACTGATGTCCGCGCGAAAATCTGCGAAAATCAAAAAATCGATTTACGGATTATTCTCATATTTTTATTTCTTCAGTTGTGTATTTTTTTTTTGTTAATTAATTTTATTTACTTTTTTTAAATTTATTCAAAACGTGTGTAAGTTGCGTATCGCTCTCTCGCACTCTTTCTCACGCGTTTTTTTTTTAATTATTTATTTTTCGAATTTTTTTTTTCCTTGAAAATTACGATCATCAATAATTTTCCTTAAACTGCTTTTATTTCTGTTTAATTATCCTTTTTTTCTAATTATTATTTCAATTGAAGTTTACAAGTGATAATTATTTCTTTGGTTGCCATGTTTCATCCTCACTTCTATTTCAATTATTTATGTTGTATCGGTTAAATTGTGTTGCATTCGTGGCTTTTTTTTTTTCATTATTATTCTTATTTCATCAGTTTTTTTTCGGATTTATTGAAAGTCAGATTTTTTTTTTTTTAAATTCAATTTGAGTCAGTACTGCCCACTTAGGCCAGCGACCGGCTCGCCACTCTTTTTTTTTTATTGGCTCTCGGTACAGATTTTTTCTCTCTTTTTTTTCCAAGTATTTTATGATCAATTAAATCACATTTAATTCAATCCCTCGTTGTTTTAATTAATTCATCTGATATTATGCATTTTTCAATGATTAAGCATCAATCTGCCTTTTTTTTGTGTGTGTGGGTGATCATATATATATATATGTTCACTTGGTGGTCCATCCGGAGTAGTCAACGGATGAATTTCACGGTTACAACATAAAAATTCCCATTTATTTCTGTTATTGCACTTTTTTTTAATGATAAAATCCAAATTTTTTCAAAAATCAAAACCTTTAATTTTTAATTTTTCCTCAATTTTTTTTAGAAATCAGGACAGATTGGCCTTTTATGCGATTATTCAGCGATGCATTACAGTAAATATTCATTACTTCGCGATTATTTAATTAATTCTCCAATTAATAATCGTCAATTCATGGAGTCCTTAACTTTTGCGTTCAACGATTTATTTATTTTTTTTCTGTTTTTAAATTATTTTTCATTTATTCATTACATTATTGCATATTCTGGTATTTTGTTGTTTTTATTATTGATTATTATTGATTTTTTCCATGTGATTAGAAAATAATAACATATTTATTTTTTTAATAAAAATAATAATTTAATTAAATCAAAGAATACTGTCGGATCGGGCACGGTGATTGCGGATCGTTGCATTTATATTATTATTATTATTTTTTTTTTGTTATAAATTCATGTGTTTTCCAGTTTTATTTTTTTTTTGTGTTCTCTGTATTTGTGTTGTACATCAATGGATACAAGTTATTCTGTTGTGTCGGCTGTGTTACTTTTTTTTTTTTTTTTACGTAATTAACGCTGTACTCGCGGATAACGAACGTTGACCGTAAAGCGACTCGTGATTTTTTTATTTTTTTTTTTCGAACAAATTTTTATTATTAGAAACTTTTGTGGGACTTTCATCAAAAAACGTCGTTTGCCGTACATATTTAATCGTGCATTTAATCTCAGAAAAAAAACGCCTCTCTATATATAGCCTTTCTCTTATTTTCTTTCATTTTCTCTCTGTTCGTATCTATCTTACTCGATTTACCGATGGATTTAAAGTGTTTCTTATCTGTAAAGTCAAAAAAAAAATCAAATTTTTGGATAAAATCGTTGATAACAATTTATACGAAATAAAATTGTCAATTTTTTTTTTTTTGTTATTTATTGTCAAATTTAATGGAGTGAATCTGTACATAGAGAAAAAGGCTTTCTTAATTTAAGAATAAGCACTTAAATTAAGAAAGAGAAAGTCACTTAATTCCAGATAGAAAAGTCACTTAATTTAAGTGACTTTCACTTTCTTAAATTAAGAAAGAAAAGGACACTTGATTTAAGTGACTTTCACTTTCTTAAATTAAAAAAGACAAAGTCACTTTATTTAAGTGACTTTCGTTTTTTTTTAATTAATAACTAAACTCTCTTGATTTAAGACACAAAAGTGACTTAAATCAAGTGACTTTTCTCACTTAAATCAAGCGACTTTTCGCACTTAAATCAAGTTATTTTTCCTTTCTTAATTTAAGAAAGTGAAAGTCACTCAAATTAAGTGACTTTTCCATCTTAAATTAAGTGACTTTCTGTTTCTTAATTTAAGTGACCTATACGTTCTTAAATTAAGTGACTGCACATTCTTAAATTAAGAAAACCTTTTCCTCTTTATGAAGAATAAAATAAGTCTTTGAAAAAAAAAATGGATTAAAAATTGGAAAATTTTCTGTTTTTTACATTTTTTTGAATTTTGAAAAATTTGAAAAAATGTAAAAAATAATGAAAATTTTCTCAATTTTCAATTAATTTCTTGTTTTTAGGACTTATTTTATTTTTTATGACATTTTTTTACAGATCCATTTCATCAAATTTGAAAATTTTTTAATTTCATATAAATTGTTATTAACGTTTTTATACAAAAACTCAACTTTTTTTTTTTTTTTTGACTTTAGAGATGGAAACACGTTAACGCGAGCTGGACGAGCTGGCCCAAGCGCGCAGACGCAGTCTAAAGGGTCACCCTTTTAACGAGACACAATTTTTACGTTTAATTTAGAAATTTAATTTTTTTTTTTTCGAAATTTTTCCAACGATTTTTCGATTTTTCGCAATCTTGCCGAGACAAAAATTTACGGTTTTTTTTTTTTTTTGAAAATTATTATTTTTTTTCTTCCCAACAATAAAACGTGGCGAGTTTCCAAAAAACGCGTGGGTGACCCGTCCGCTCGTCGTTACGAAAAAAAAACATGCAAGAAGTGTTTTTCTCTACGCGAAAAGGATGGACCCAAATTTTGGAGGAGACTCGCAAGGTTTTTCGTAGGAATTTCCATTTTTTTTTTAGTGATTTGCCTTTTTTTTCTGCGGGAAGGGACTTTTTCTTCTAGGTTTTTATTTTTTTTTTTGGGAGGGTTAATAGGGTGTGTTTTCAGTCGATGGGGTTGAGCAAGACGCGCGAGTTTATTTTTTTGAGATTTTTTTTAACCGGAAATTTCTCATCGTCACGATTTTTCACGCGGGGGGCAGTTCGATGAATATTTATCTATTATAATTTTTTTTTTCATTAATTTTGTATCTAAAATTTTAATTTGTCCTTTTTTTTTAGAGTTTAAAATGCGAGGTAATTGATTGTTCTCCCGGTGGAATCCCGTGACGCTGAATAAAAAAATTTCCCATTATTTTTTATTTATTTCCGAAATATAAAAAATTTAGACCCGCAGCAAATATTTATCGAGCTCGTCCCCAATTTTTTTTTTATGTTCATTCTTCTTAGCATCTCCTTTTTTTTTCTCTTGAAAAGTATATACTAAGGCCGATTTTGGTAAGAATACGTTTTTTTTTTATTATTTTTCTTTATTTATTAAGTATCTTTTTTTTTGATCAACTTTTTAATTTTAAATGTAAGGCGCAAACGTGAAAACTTGTACTTTTTTTTTCCTTGATGTGTCTTTTTGGACTTGGGCCGAAACTGCGTTTGTCTGTGTTTTGTGGGTGAAATTTTTTTTTTATGTTTGTGTATTGTGTTAATTGTGTAGATAAATTGTGTCGAATGTATGTGAAATGTGTGGTCCTTCGTGAACACGAGTTTTTTTTTTTTTTTTTTTTTTTTTCAGTTTTTTTTTTTACTTTTGGTGTTAAATATGCAATCTAACTCATCATTGTACGCTTTTTAAAATCGTTTTTTCATCAATTTTCTTCTTTCAATTAAATTCCTTTTTTTTTCTCTTCTTTTTTTCGTATTAAATAGCTGACTTTGCGGCGAATCTTGTTAATCTCGTTCCAAAGCATCTCAGTTATTTTAATCAACCTCCGGTATGTGTGTGAGTCTGTTATCAATAGTATATATAATTTTTTTTTCCAAAAAGCAAATTTTCCTCTAAATGCCAAATTTATGAATTTTCATTGGAATTTTACTTTTTTGCCTCAATTCAGAGAAATTTTATTAAAATCGCCTAAATACGGAAAAATTGGTTATTCACATTTTTAATTATTAGTCTCGTGCGCAACCGAAGAATCAACGAAAAGATATTTATTACAATTAAAAAAAAAAATTCATTTAACGCCGGAAACTTTTTACCGAATTCAAATTATTTAAAAATCAAAAAAAAAACGTAAAAAATCGGTCTTTCGATCGGTTTTTAATTATCGTAATGATTGATTTGTGATCAAAATAGTCCATCATATTGCCCAATAATAATTGCCTCTTTCCCAAAAAAATCATAATAATCATAATCGAGCCATTAAAATTTCTTTCATCATCTCGACAATTCTTCTATTTCAAATTAATCCAGTTGCATTAAAAATTAAAATCTGTTGTAACTCATTTCTGAGTTTTTGGTTGAGGACGGATCAGTGATTAAGTGATTAATCACTTTTGCTTGTATTTACGATGTGTCGTAATGTGTGGCAGCATCGTTGTAATAAACGACCAAAAAATTGTATTGTTCTCAGGCTCGATTACAATTAAATTCCTTTTTTTCCCTTTTTTTGGGTTTTTTCTCTTCAATTCGCACTTATTTCATGTGCAAATGTGGAAAGTAGGCAATATTGGACAGAAAAAGTTGTGTTATGCCATTTTACATGTTTCGTTATATATATATACATATATATATATATTAACGAAACGCAGAAAAACAATTGTCACAATCTTCACAAGACTGCTCTTCATCTGCTCATTGCTTCCAATAATAATTTTTTTCTTGAAGTCGTTGATTCCTTTTTTTTTATTGTGGAAGAATTAAAAAAGAAGACAACGACGTGAATTCAGTGGATGACGTCATCTCCATTGAAGAGGTCTTCATTATTCATTTTTAATTATTATTATTATTAATTATTATTATATATGTGCGTTATTTTCTGAGGACTTAAGACTGCAGCTCACATCCTCACACAAATCAACGTAGTCGCTGTTTTTTTTTCTCCTTTTTTTTTTCTTTTAATTTGTCTCCATTATTTCACTGGTGCACACACAGCTGACGTAATGAATTTTTCTCATGATTTTTTTTTCATCATCGAATTTTTTTTTTTTTTTTTACTCTATTCTCAATTCTTCAATTTTTTTTCTCAGCTTTTTCTTCCAGCAATAATTGTTGAACATTTCTTAACTTCTTAATATAACTCTACAATGTGTTTTTTTTTACGAATAAGCATTATAATGCCTGTTGAGGTGTGACATTTACTAATTTTTTTTTTTCTTTAAAAATTCCATTATGTTTCTATTTTTTTAACCTTTTTCTTTCTTTTAAACGATGTGTGGTAATCCAAATTCATGCATTCATGTCTCTAAACCCATTTAATTAAAAAAAAGGATGAAATATTTTTTTTTTAAATTTTTTATTGAAAAAAAAGCATTCAAATTATTTCAATTTAAAAATTGTAGAATTTTTTTTTTAATTAAATTTTTTTTTTTTCAAATAAATTGGATTTAGATCATTTAATGCGGCTTTTTGAATCGACGTTGTTGAACTGCGTGGAAACGTTTTTATTTATTTGAAAAATTAACCGCAAGGAATTAAATTGTTCTTCAGTGGTGGGGTTTTTTTTTAATTGATTATTAAAAATTAAAATTGTCACTCAATTGAATTTAAATGTTTTTTTCAATTTTTTTATTATTAAAATTCAATTAATTTATTGACTGATGATTACGCGCTACTGAGTCGGACGACGAAGCTTTTTTTTGTTGATATTAATATTCAATTTCCTCTTATTAATTTTTTTTTCCTCCAATTAATTAATTATTTAATTAATTAAATTACCTTTAATCCTCTCACTCTCTTAATCTCACTCAAATTTTTTTTTTCATTTTTTGTTTTATATTCAGACTCACACCTTTTTGTAATCACGATATTAATTTATTAACGCGGAAGAATTTGCCGAAAGTACATTAGTGCATCACGAAAAGGGGATAATTCTCTCTTTTACTCTCTCTCTTTTTTTTCATTAATTTTTCATTTAATTTATTTGTTTATCTTTGTCCTAAAATTAACTGGCCTATAAATTTTGTTTAACCCGTTTTCTCTCTCACTCTCTCTCCTCTTCGTCACAAACTAATTTATCATAATTTTTCTTTTTTTTTACAATATATTTGCGGATCTCCCGGTAGGCAAGGAGATCGGCATCTCTGTATAATTTTTATTTTTTCTATTATTTTTTTTTTATGTTAATCACTTTCACTCACTCCTTTCATTCGATTCCTCTTATCTCCCTCCTCCCCCCTCCCTCCTTCTTTTACTCCTCTTTTAGGATCGATTTGCGCCGTTTCTTGCCCGTTGCTCCGAACTCAGTCCATTTTAATCGTATCTTTACGTGAATTAATGCTGATCCTTCTCATTATTATTATTATTATTAATTTAGAGGGTAATTGGGATATTGGACAATTAAATATTTGAGGGTCAATCTTCACATTTTTTTTTCTACAATCGCGATGTTTTGCTCCTAATTAGGAGCTTCTTCAGGCTCTTTAGATTAATGTAAATTGTCATGATTATATTAAACTTGAAGAATGATATCGCATTTTAACACTACACAGAGAAAAATTTTTTCTTAATTTAAGAATGTGCAGTCACTTAATTTAAGAATGTGCAGGTTACTTGAATTAAGAAAGGAAAAGTTACTTGATTTAGGTGAGAAAAGTCACTTGATTTAAGTGAAAAAACGCACTTGATTTCAGTGAGTTTTACTTTCTTAAATTAAGGAAGAAAAAGTCACTTGATTTAAGTGAGAAAAGTCACTTAATTCAAGTGACTTTTACTTTCTTAAATTAAGAAAGAAAAAATCACTTGACTTAAGTGAGAAAAGTCACTTGATTTGAGTGAGAAAACGCACTTGATTTAAGTGAGTTTTACTTTCTTAAATTAAGAAAGAAAAAGGCGCTTGATTTAAGTGAGAAGAGTCACTTAATTTAAGTGACCTTTACTCTCTTAAACTAAGAAAGAAATAGTTACTTGATTTAAGTGAGAAAAGTCACTTAATTTAAGTGACTTTTACTTCCTTAAATTAAGAAAGAAAAAGGCACTTGATTTAAGTGCGAAAAGTCACTTAATTTAAATGACTTTTACTTTCTCAAATTAAGAAAGAAAAAGTCACTTGATTTAAGTGAAAAAACGCACTTAATTTAAGTGACTTCTACTTTGTTAAATTAAGAAAGAAAAAGTCACTTGATTTAAGTGAGAAGAGTCACTTAATTTAAGTGACCTGCACATTCTTAAATTAAGAAAACATTTTTCTCTGTGTACCCATCACTATTTTAACGTTATAACATTTAAATAAATAAATTTGAGTTTATCAATTTGTTGATTTATTCATTAAATGTTATATCGTTAGAATAGTGATGGGAAGTGTTAAAATATGATACCTCAAGTTTAATATTATCATGACAATTTACATCAATTTAAAAAGTCTGAAGAAGCTCCTAATCTTCACATTTAGAAAAATAAATGTGAAGATTGACTTTGAATATTTATTTAATTGTCCAATATCCTAATTAATCTCTAAATCAATTATATCATCATGGACGACAACAATAACAGCAATTATTATTATTTTCTTTTTTTCCCCCCCTCTTTCAACTTGAATTTATTGAAAATTATTCTTAAATTAGATCACATCGTGTGAGATCGCGAGATCTTTGGCTTCAACTACGGTCGCATCAAGGACACTTTGCTCCCTACGTATTCCGCACCATTTCACAGTTTTTTCAATTAATTTTTTTTACTTTTTTTTTCTTCTTCTTTCTTCTTTTCGTTAAAATAACGGAAATTGATAAATGAATTAAGTTCTCATTATTAAAAACAATTATTCGTAAACCCCCCAAATTTCCTCAATTCTTTTTTTTTCAACGAGAATCCTTTGAGCACGAGGGTATTTTATTTATCAAGAAATCGCGAGGGGTCCGAAAAAATCTGCAATAACTAAAAAAATTGTAAATATTTCCTGAGAAATTTCGGAATTTTTTGAAATTATTTTCAAATTTTTTTTTGAGGATTTTGGAAATAATTTCAAAAATCCTGAAAAATCGAAAATATTTGAAATATTGAAATAAAAATGTTTTCCTTCGTCCGATTGAAAAATCGCATTTTTCGCATTCGCGGTTTCTATTTCATTGATTATTTGTGGAGTATTGGAATATCTTCAAGAGCTGGAGTATCGACAGCCTCTTTCCGACAATATTTTACTGTGAATTAAAAAAAATCGGTTGAGTTCAATAATTGAGTGGAGGCGGTAGGCAAACCTCCTTACTATTGCACTGAAAATAGCAGAAATCTGACAATTTTCAATTTTTTCCTTTAAAAAAATGAATTACAAAAAAACATTAAAAATTTGCACTCGAAGAAAATTAAAAAATCTCCAAGTGCAAATTTTTCAATTTTTTTCATTTTTTTTTGTAATTCATTCTCTTAAAAAAAAAATCAAAAAAATTGTCCGATGCACTATTTTTGATTGAAAATTGAACGAAAAAAATTGCGGTTTGAATGCGGAAAATTCGGGGATCAATCGGAGTCGAATACTTTAAAAATCTGCACTTTAAAATTAATTTCTGCTACTTTATTGATAAAATGCCTGTGTATCGAAGGCATTTTTTCCTGTTAATTAACTATCTCGAATTTTGGGCGATACGAGATGCTGTGTTCTCGTGCTCACAGGATTCTCGTCCGTTTCACGCGTCACCTCAACCGCGCCTCAATCCTCGCGCTAAATAATCAAATTAATTAATCAATTAATTAATTTAATTTAATTTTTTTTCATTATTTATTAGGCTCATTACATTAGACACTAAATACGCGTATCGAGATTATCACACGGAGCATATATACAAAATTTTGTTAAAATCTTCATTATTTTTTTTGTAAAATTTTTGTCGCACGAAATTTTTATCTTCAATTTTTCCCAAGTAATTTCCTTTTTTTCCACATTTTTCCAAAGTAATTTCCTCTTTTTTTTCACGTGCATCTCATTTCTAATTATTATTTTTACATAAAAATTTCCCTTTTTTTCCCACTCGCGCTTTTTTTTTTGCATTATTTCAGTCACACGGTTAAATTTTAATTTTCATCGAAAAAAATGTCCTCACACATACAATATTCCACACACACACACAGACAGTCCCACGTGAAATCGGCAAGTCGCCCGTTCTACCCCTAAAGTCTACGAAAAATGATAAAAAATTTTTTGTTTAAATATTTTATCATTCTTGTTGTTTTATTAATCGTTAATTTCCCTCCTTTTTTTTTTTTTATTTAATAAAAAAATAAATGAAGAAATAAACAACGACGATCTATCGCCCCCCTCATCCACTTGCATTACGTCATTTTTTTAAATTACTTTTTTTCCTCAAATTTACATCCTAAATACGATTTTTTCTCTAATAATCGAGGAATTAATTTTTTTATTTCTCCAATCTCGCATCCCCCCCCCCCCTCCTTTTTTATCACGACTTAATGCAAATTTGATAATAATAATAATAATCACCGTAATAATTAGTTTATTAGTTTTATTTTTTTTTTTGTTAATGTGTCTCTTTTTTTTTGTGTTTTTTTTCCTTTTTAATTTTATCTTTAATTAATCGTTAATATGATAATTAATAGCTTGCAAGTTTTTAACGTTAGATACTATTACTTAATTCTGTTTATGGATTTTTTTTCTTTAATTTATGCGCTTATGTACGTATGCTTATTAAAAATTTTATCTTTTTTTTTTTTCACTTTTTAAAATTTTTTCCATTAAATTATTTCTTAAAATTTTCGCTTTTTTCTCACTTTTGAAAAAAAATTTCAATCGTATCGACATCCTCGTCTTCCGTAATTACCTTTTCCTCGTCGAGCATTATTTTTTTTTTGTTTTTTTTTTTTTTTCATTTTCTACTTGTGTTCCTCATTATTTTCCCCTTTTTAAAGAGTTAATTCAATTAATATCCGGGCAATTTAATATGCACAGGATATGGGCGAGTAGGGCGATTTCTATTATTTCCTTAATTAATTTTTCTGAAAAAAACAGAGATACGCGCGGGCATCATTGTTATTATTATTATTATATTTTTTTCTTTGACTTCATTTTCATTTCTAAAATATGTTTTTTTTTTTTTAATTATTTTTTCGCGAAGAAAGTATTTAGTCAATTTTTGTCACGTCAATTTTTTTTTTCATTTCCCCTCGAAAAATCAATGACTTTTTTTTATCTATTAATTATTAAACAGTTACACTTTTTTTTTATTCAAAGTGACTCGTTGAATTTTTTTTTAATGGTTTTTTTTAAATAAAAATCAAACGAGTCCTCCGGTTTTTGTGTAGACTCCAATTGTATTTTTTTTTTGATTGTTATCTAATTATGTTTATTATTTTTCCTTGATTTTAAAAACGTTTCATGTTTTTTTTTCCTTTTTTTCCTATTCAGCAGCGCACCGTGTCGCGTTTTGGGATGATTTTTATTTATTTTATCATTATATTCGGTTGAAAATCATTATTCACTGTCATTAATCATGTTTTTTTTTCCTTTTTACTACGAAATAACCGCAAGTGCACTATTATTCTCTTTATCAATATTAAAATAATGCGCTGACGATTTTCGAGCAATTTTTTTTTTCTGTCGTAATTATTCATTTTGCGAAATAAATTCCGTAAAATTTCGCTTTTTTAAAATTTAATTTATTTATCGTCACTTGGAAGATCGACGACGGAATATTATTCGTTGATTGGTTTTTAATTAAATTCAATTTAATTTATATATATATATATATCGTCAATCGTGGGTCATTAGCTAATATTTCTTCTTTTTCCTTGAATAATCGTTAATACGTCAATTGTCAATTTTAATTGACGCCTTTTAATTAACGATTATTTTTTTTTAATAAACCCCTCAAAAAAAACCGAAAAATCCTCGATTTTTCTGGCAATTTTGGGGGCTTTTTTCGCTATTTTTGGGTTTTTATGCGTTTTTTCTTGTTTTCGTTCACTCGCGACTCTTTGGGAGTGAAGAAACAATTAATTGGTGAATTTTCCTTATTTTTTGCCTCGCTGCGTGCTTAACATGATAGTTTTGCAGTTAAAAAAAGAAAATTTTCGACGTTTTCCGATGGTTTTTCTCCTTTTTCTCATAAAATTCGGATTTGTGAGAATTTATTGGATTTATCAGGGCATTTAAATTATCGATAATATATAAGAGGGAATTAATCTCAACTCCGAAGTAATTTTCTCCCCAATTTTTTTGAAAAAACGCGCGGATTTGAGCCGATTTAAGGGTGGGGAGAATAATGGGGGTTGGCGGTTAATTTAAAAATTTCCAAAAATTTTGTATTAATTTTTTACAATAGTTTATCCAGCCAACCACACAGCAACTCTATTTTTTTTACTATTTTTTAGGCCCAAAACTCTTCAAGAATATATATATCACGAAAAAACATTCTTTATTTTCTTTATTTTTTTTTTTTTTTTCGTTGAGAATAACAACAAATTTTTATCCTTTTTTCTAAATAACTCTTTTATAATTTAAAGACTAGACCGAAAGATAATTTTTATTCGTTTAATACTTCTGAGTTGCTATATTTCCATTATTCTCCTCACGAAAAATCAGTTATTCTCGAATTTTTTCGCTTTTTTAAGGGGAAAAAACGGGGGAAAAAGACGACCTTAATAGGCCGAAAATGGGTTTTTGGAGCTGAGATTTTCCGATTTTCTTAAATTTTTTTGGTTTTCTTATTTCTTAAAATTAGTGCATCAAAGGCGCGGGATTTAGGATAGGATTTTTATTAATTATTAAAAATAATAATAAAAAATTAAAAAAAAAATCTGAATTTTTTTTTTTCGGAAATTCAACGAAATACGATTTTTTTTCGAAAACACCCTAAAAAAAGATTTTTTCGAAAAAAAATCGTAAATCGACCATTTTTCGAAATATTTCCAAAAAAAAATTATCAAAAATTCCATTAAATCATAAATAAAAAAAAATTAATAATTGCATTTACTGTAATTTATTTAGTCTCGTGAATAAATTAAAATAAAATAATAATAGGTTTTTGATTAAATAATAATTAATTCGTGACTAGGTTAAGACTCAGTGTCATTTTGCAGAAAAAGAAGAAAAAAAAATAATCGGGGAAAAAGAGCAGAGAAAAAAAAATGAAAAATACAAAAAAAATTAAAAATGCGTAATACAAATTAATGATAAAAAAAGCTTAAATTTAAGGAAATGAGGATATCGGAAGTGAATTATTTCCTCGAATTAATCGCCAATTGATTTACGTGATAGTGTGTCTGTATATGTTATACATATTAAAAGGAATTAGGATTAATTGCAACTATATATAAATTAACTAGATTTTTTTCTAAAAAAATTAAAAACTAAAATTAATCATTAAAACAGAAGAAATAATAAGAAATTATCGTTAATTTTAATTATTTTTCTTTATAATTTATATTACGAAGTTATAATTGATAAAAATACGTTATTTATAATGAATAAAAAATAATTATAATAATACAAGAATAATGTACGAAAGAAAAAAAATATATAGAACCACAAATAATAATTAAAAGTATATAATTCAAATTTACGAGGATTTAAATTTCACCTCAATCCAATTAATTTTTTCTTTTTTTTCACTCATAATTAATTCACATTTCGTTTACTTTTAATACGTTAATTGAATAATGTACTTTATCTACAGGCTTATTAACGTAACCAAATAATAATAATAATAATAATAATAATAATCATAATAATTAGGTAAACACGGTAAGAGTATGAGGGATGTGCTTCGCACAATCCCCGAAAAAAATATGAAACCGCGTTTTTTTTTCGATTTTTTTTTGAAGATTTTTTTAAAAATGTTTTTATGTGTTTGTGTGTGTTAGTGTTTTTTGTTCGAATTAATCGTATTATCTCGTGCCAATGTTTTTCCTTTTTTTTCGTGTTAATTATGAAAATTAATTTGTTTATTTAATCATAGTTACTTCCTCATTTCCTACTAATTATATACATATTTTTTTTTTAATGTATATATTTATATATAGATATATATATATTTTTTTTCTTCATTTGTCTCTCAATTTTTTTAAGTCTAAAAGAACTAATACGTACCCGCGCCTAATCATTCCAACGAATTTTTGTTTTCCCCCGATTTTTTTAAAAAATAATTTAATTCATTAAACTCGTTTTGAATCCTTCGCGCCCTTTTTTTTTTGAATTTTTATTGACAGACTAGCCTAACACAATTTTTACTCATTTTTTTTTAGAAAAAAAGAAATTTTTTTTTTCTTTACTCTTAAATCTCGGTTAATTTAAAATTAATTCAATTAACATTTTCTAATTAGCTAAATTTTTTTTTTTATCTATTTACATTACTTAAATATCTAGAGTCCGAATTGAATCCCCAGGATGCATCGTTGATTGGCCGAATTTTGCCAGTCTTCATATGCACAGCCAGTTTGATGAGAATCGAATTTTTTTTTTTTTTTTAAAAAGGTTTTTTATTTATTCATTAGGGAAAATAAAACGAGAAAATACGATTTTAGGGGCTTTTTTCTTTTTTTTTTGGATAATTCGGAAAATAAGGGAGACAGGAATTTTTTTTTAATGAAACCTTTTTTTTTAATTAGCTTTAAAAAAAAAGGTGTCTTGCAAATTTCGATATCTCCCTTTAATTCCAAGTTAATCACGAAAAAAAAAATGACAACCTGATAAATTCGAATTATCGGGTTTTAACGATTCACTAGTGAAATCGATGCAGGTTTTTCTTTTTTTTAAATTACAATCCCATTTTTTATTTAAAAAAATTTGAAAACGACATGATACTGAGGCACATTTGTGGATCAGTATCACGTCGTTTATCATTTGTGATCTCACATAATTGATCTCGTGGAAAAAAAAAAAAAAAAAACAAAATTCAGAGAATTTCATTATTGCAAAATTTATTAAAAATTGAATGAATAATGAAAAATCTCTGAATTTTATTTTTTCTCTTCTTCTTTTTTTTTATTTATTTTCTTCTTAAATTTGAAAAAAAGTATCAACGAGGCAATCTCGAGGCTCGAACTCCAGAATTTCTTTGGACCAAAACTCTGACTCTGGTTTAATTAATCCCTCAAGGAATTAAATGTTGCAAAAAAAAAAGAATTACAATTATTTTATTTAAAATTTGAAAAAAAAACGCACCGAGTTTTTTTTTTCATCTTTCTTGCATTTATTGATTATGCATTTAAAATCCGCGAATTTTAGCAAATTACGAATACAATGCTGTTTAATTTTAATTTCTCTTTTCCCTAATTAATTAAATTCATTTTTTTTTTCATTCAAAATTAAATGAATGCGCGCGCGAAGGAATTCTAATTCTTTCCACAATTTTTTTAATTTAATTTTTTTAATTTTTTAAAATCAATATATTAAAATTCCCTGATAAATAATTTATTATATTCATATTAAATCGCAAGATAAACCCTCACTCTCGGAATTAATGTACGTCGATTACTTGTGTTTCGCCTTTTGACCTTTTTTTTTAATTAACGGACGAATAATTTGTTTTTTCCAAAATTCATGCAGTTTTCCCTAATTTCTCCATAAATCTAAATGTTTCCTTTTTTTCCTCATTCTCATGAATTTTCATTTTTTATTCGCCTATTTACTTTTTTGCTTTCACGATATGTTACTAAAGGGATACCTGGGTTATATATATATCTCCATCGTCCAATGGCCACTTTGGAGAAACTCCATTTCGCGATGAATACATAATTTTTTTTCTTTTAATTTCTCTCTTTTTTTTTTGGTACTTGTTCATTCATTTTTAAGGTCTAAGGTTTCTCTTTAACTTTTTTTTCCTTTTTTTTCTTTAAAAATTAATTAATTTTTTTTTTCTTTTTCTTTAATTCACCGGGCTACCACGCGGAGCAACGCAGCGCTGGCCTGGTTCACTCGAGTTGTTCCAGGAAATTTGGGCTCTTGAAGTACTCAGGTACTGGATCATCGAGCCTCGATATCACCTTGTAAATTGCTTTCTTCCACGATTGTTCCGAGTCTTTACCACCTTGGATTGCTTTGAAAAATTCCTTTAACGTTTGTTCTACCACGTACCTGAAGTTACCGGGTACCTGTAATTTCATTTAATTATTTATTAATTAATTATAATAATTTATTTCATTTTTTAAATAATTGAATCGATGGCAGATTCTCGAATTTTTGAAATTTTTTTGTTTCTTTTAAAAGGCACTTGGAAACTAAGCGAGATAGGGCATTTTTTGAAGAGACCTTTTTTGAAGGTCTTGATCTCCTCTACAAAAAAGGTTTCTACAAAAAATGCTCTATCTCGCTTAGTTTCCGCGTGCCCTTTAAAAAACTTCGGGATGAAACTCGTTTTTTTTTGCCATGGATTTAATTAATTAAATTTTATTGAGTAAAGCTCTTTCGTGCAAATAATTTCAATTTCTCTTTGAATTTTCAAGTAAATGAGTCTCGATTTTGAAGAAAAATAATAATTTTTCGTATAATTTGATTTGAGTTTTTTAGAAAATAATTGAAAAAAAAATACAGTGGATTTTTAAGCAATATTGAAAATTAATGAGAAAATGAGAAAATTAATTGAACAAAAATCAAGCGTGTGCGTGTTTTTTTTGTTTATTTGCGCACCTGAGGACCCCATACCTCAATGTGGTTGTTACGATTGTAGTGGAGGTTTAATACTCGATATATTTCCGAGTCACCGCCAACCCTCAGATCCTCGGCATTTTTAACGCCTTCCGAGACCGCTTGCCTCGCGTATTTCTCCATTTGAATGTAATAGAATTCCCTGTTTTCAACAGAACAAAAAAAGAGAAAAAAATTATTATTAAACACTTGTTTTATTGCTCATTAAATGAAAAAAGTTGTATTTTAGGGGAAAGTAATGTTTTATATAATGAAAATTGCCTGAAATACATGGAAATATTCGAGATACGTTTTTTCTGATGATTCCATTGAAAAATTGAGAAAATTTGGGGAGAAAAACATGTGTCGCAACATTTTTTTTTAATTTTTTGGAAATTCAATTTTTTTTGCTTCGAAATTAAAGTATTTTTTTTTCGAAAAAATGTTTTTTTTAGGATTCCTTTAATTCTATTGGTCAGAGAAAAGCGCGAGTGGTTTCAAATTGAAGCCAGCATCATTTCCCACAATTTCGTTGAAGTCTCATCCATTTTTATCGAAAATTAGAAAAGTTACAGCCCAAAAACTGATTTACACAAAATCGCCTCTAACTCCTTCACTTTCCGGTAAAAATAAGCGGGACTTTAACGGAAATGATGGAAAATGACGTCAGCTTCAATTTGCGACTACCCCCCCTTTTTTTCGACCTCTAGCCCCAAAGATATCGCCAAAAAACGAAATTTCCCCCAAAAAAATGCAAAAAAGTCTTTAAATTCAAAAAGTTTTTAAACCAAAAAAAAGTAAAAATTATCGAAAAAAATCGAAAAATCAACTTTTCATACATCGTTTCCACCCAAAATTTCCTCAGCTTTCCAATGAAACCATCAAAAACCCTCTCCCCCCACTCCTTCCCCCTCAACCCCTTTTTCCCCTCAAAAACCGGAAGAACAAACAAATAATCTCCAATGTCCATCCAATGTGTTTACCCCCATTAATTACCGCAGTTCACCAAACTCCGTTAATTACCCGATAATTGCCTCAAACACATCATCAAAAGTTCCTAAAAAAAAGCCTCCAGACCCTAAAAAAAACCGCAACATTCGTCAACTATTCGAAAAGACAAATAAAAAACGCAGAAAACGACGAAAAAGTCTCTCTTTTTTTCCTCACAATAATAATAATAATGATAATGAAAACGAGTGCCAATCACGAGTCAAGAAATAGTCCTACCCCCAATTAAGACCGAACTCATCTCTTCTCATCTCATCGAATCACGAGATGAGATATTTTCTCGTCCGCAAGTGGAGAAAAAAATGCAAAAAAAAAGGAAAAAAAATGCAAAAAAAAGGGAAAAATGCAAAAAAAAAAAAAAATCAACTCTCGACGAGAACCTACGACGTCTCCTCCATTCAACCAACCATCACAGCCTCTCAACTGCCATCACCTGCCCTCCTCCTATAATCCTTACTCAACCATCCATCAACTTGGGAAAAGTTGGCATTGAAGCCTCTCGCATATCGTATTCTCTTCTCAATTCACAAGAATATCCGCACATATATATATATATGTATATATTGTAACGGGAGTGAAATTGGTATGTGTCACAATATATAGATATATGGAAAATACATATATATATACATAACACATCAATATCATTTCTTTTTTTTTTACTCCAAGTGCCTAATTAAAAAAAACAGGCAGTTCGTAGACAGTAAAAGTGAGCGTTATGTGACGTTTTGTGGTGACACAACGGTTGGAAATTTTCGCGAGTTGCACACACAGTGCGCGTGTGAAATCCATTCACTTATGGCTAGAGTTCCTTCTTTTTTTCTCTCTCTTGTGGCTCTTCTTCCTCTTTTTTTTATAATGGGCTGCTAAGAGTGCAGTGCAGGGTTGGAGGGCAAGTTACGTTGACGACGAGGAAAATCACGAGAGAAGAGGTGCACACACCACACCACATCCACACTGGGAGTGCTTGAATTGCCACTCTTCGGTGGCAAAGTAGGTGGCGGTGGTTTTTTTTTAGGGAGTGAGAATGAGATATTTTCTGCATACACACAAAGACATGTGGGAACGGAAAGAAATGAGAGAAGTAAAGGAGAATGTGACACACACACACACACACACAGACACGAAAGGGCGCGAGGGTGCAGAAATGCGCGGCGTTATTTCTTTATTTTTTCCCTTTTTTTTAAAAAGAGATGATGAGAAAATGAAGAGGTGATAATAACGTTATTCATTGTATTGTATAATTAGGATTATAAAGAAGTGGTTTCTCGCTTCTTTTTTGCCATTCTCTTATTGGCCTTTTTCAGGCTCTTGGAGAGTGTAGAATTAAGGGAGGTTTTTTTTATGAGGAGATGTAGAGGGTTTCGTGTATTGTGTATTAATTTTGCATTTGATATAGCTGAGATTCAGTTGTTCGATGTTGGAGTATGGGATTTTGGATCTAATTATGAATTTAACGAAAATTATAAGATTTTTTAGGAAATTCTCGATGTTTTTATGAATGATATGGTGCTTTGTGCACACATCTAAACAATCATTGCACGTATAGGACAGTAGAGCACACACACAACTATGCCGAATAAAACGACCAATCACGTTTAAGCAGTGGCCAGCTAATTGCCCTAGTCAATCGTAGATTTTACCAAATTTTTCTGTCTCAAAAATCAAAGAAAACAAAAAATACGTGGTTAAAAAAATTGAATTAATTTACAATTACTCCAAAATATTGAAAGAATCCCTGCATATTTTTTTATCAAAATTCCTGAAATGGGTTTTGAGAAAAAAAACAAAGAAAACCTGCTGAATATTACTGATTTTTGAGATTACACCATTTACTCTGTATCAAAAGTTTCAACTTTGATACTGAATATCTCATTAATTACGTGATCAAAAATTTTGCAAATTCCCCACAAAAGCAAAAAATAACCAATTATTATTTCCCAAAATTTGAAAAAAAATCTCTCGATAACATGGAATTTTATGTAATCACCTTAATTCAAATTAATCAATTTTTCTTTAAAAATCGGAAAAAAAAAATGATTTTTGACTTCAAAATAGGAGTTAACGAAATTTGCAATTACCATATTGACCTCGAGACTCTCTAAAGAATAACGTCAATAGGGGTTGGAGAAAAAGTCTGAGAATAACAATAAAGGTAGGACCTACTCTCTCGTCTTACTACCAGTTTTTCTTCACTGTATTAACTGAACCCAGATTCATTCAAAGATTCCCATAGTTTCTTGAGCCTTCTCTCTCTCTCTTTCTCTCTTCTTTTCTCTCCCCTCTAACGGTTATTTCCAAGTCAACCGACTCCGGACAATACCTTTTCGTCCCTTGTACTTAAAAACGTTCTCATCGGTGGCGTTTTCTGAGACACGCGGTCCCTCAAACGGGGAGAAAAAAAAATATCAAGAGAAGCAAAAAAAAAAAAAAAGGAAAAAAAAATCACGAGAAGGGAAATAAAACCGCCTTGACCCTGAAATCCCTCTTCTCAACCCCTCGGCTCCTATATACATACATATATATATATATATATATGTATTCTTTAGCTTCTCCATTTCTTAACCGATGAAAACTTTCCCACAGTCCGGAAGGGGTTCTTCTCCCTTTAAGAAACCAAAAAGTCTCTTGGGCGGAGTCGACTTGTGGCAGTTTGTTTTGTAAATCGTGGTAGCTCTGGTTTTTGACACTCTCGAGTTAGTTTCTGACAGGATAAATCGAAGAAATCGGAAGAATTATTTGCTTATCAAATGTAATTTCGTATGTACACCTACACAGAGAAAAATCGTTTCTTAATTTAAGAATGTGCAGTCACTTAATTTAAGAAAGAAAAAGTCACTTGATCAAAGTGATAAAAGTCACTTAATTTAAGTGAGTTTTACTTTCTTAAATTAAGAAAGAAAAAGTTACTTGATTTAAGTGAGAAAAATCACTTGATTTAAGTGAGAAAAGTCACTTAATTTAAGTGAGTTTTACTTTCTTAAATTAAGAAAAAAAAAGTCACTTGATTTGAGTGAGAAAAGTCACTTAATTTGAGTGACTTTTACTTTCTTAAATTAAGAAAGAAAAAGTTACTTGATTCAAGTGAGAAAAGTCACTTAATTTAAGTGAGTTTTACTTTCTTGAATTAAGAAAGAAAAAGTTACTTGATTTAAGTGAGAAAAGCCACTTGATTTAAGTGAGGAAAGTCACTTAATTTAAGTGACTTTTACTTTCTTAAATTAAGAAAGAAGAAGTCACTTGATTCGAGTAAGAAAAGTCACTTAATTTAAGTGACTTTTACTTTCTTAAATTAAGAAAGAAAAAGTCACTTGATTTAAGTGAGAAGAGTCACTTAATTTAAGTGACTGTACATTCTTAAATTAAGAAAACATTTTCCTCTGCATAAAATTATGTTTCCCTTCGTCTTCAGGTATGACTTCGTTTTTTGAAAATTAGGCACTTCTCCTTCTTAATAAAAAGAAAAGAATTCCCTTTTTTCCACCCTCCTCTTCCTCCTTTTTTTTATTGAGATCAAACGACGTTGCATTTGACGCATCACGACGCAACGAGAAAGTGAGAGAGGACTTTGTTGTTGTTAAGTTGTTTTGCTTTGAAGAGGCGTAAAACACGAGGCGTGAAAGTGCACACGGAAGGGTAAGAAGAGAAAGATGTGTGTACCTAACGAGTGCGAATCGTTGCCACTTTTTTTTCCCTCTCTCTCTCTCTCTATTTTTCTTCCTATATTCCTTTTTTTTTATTCTTCATCGTCACTTCTTTCTCCTTTTTTTTAACCATTTTTTCTCGCCTTTCTCGTAATGCTGCTGCTGTTGCTGTTGCACGTCTCCATCGCTCGTTTGCCCGTCAAACCGTGAGAGTACATTCACGTGGGGCGTTAAAAAGAAAGTAAAGCTGTAGAAAAAAAAGAGGAGGAGGAGGGGGAGGAAGAGTGAGATAAAAAGCAAATAAAAAATTACGCGAGAGAGTGTCACGCGGGTGTGTTTTTGGATGAAAAGAAACAGTGTGGGAAATCGTTTCGTGTAAAAACGAGAGGCCCCTTCTTAATTAGTATTTTACACTCTAACACCATTCTTGAACCCCCCTCCCCCTCCCACCCACCGCGAACGTATGCGCGAGTAGATATATATATATATATATAGATATCCAACGTTTTGCGAATTGTTGCGAGAAAAATTTCTCCATTCTAACGTAACTTATATGAATTTTTAGTTAATTTATATTTTTTTTCAATGAAAAGATGAAAGAATGTGTTTACGTTGACTAATAAAGAATTCTGAAAGGAGTTTTTAATTAGCCTTCACTATTAAAACATTTATCTTTATATTTTTCTTTTAATTAGGACTTAATTTTCTTACTATTTAATTTAAATATCAGTAAATTCATTTCAAACGGAAATAAAAAAAAAATTCAACTTTTTCTTTATTTCTTTGCTTTAGGTTTTTTTTTTCTTTTTTTTTGTTTTACTCCTTGACAATCGCTTGACGATTAGAAGTACAGTATGGCAGATGTGCAGTCGACAATGAAAAAGAATCGGGTGAAGAGGGCCCACGGGTCTTTCACCCCCTCTGTATGTGTATATGTGTGTGTGTGTGCCACAAATCGTGTATTAAAGAAGGGGAACGATTGAGAAATATAGCGGGGGGGCTTCTTGCTTTGCTGGGGCACGGCTGCAAGAAGCGAGAGGGGGCCCCTTTTCAAAGAGCACATATATATACATATATATGTGTATGTATGTTTGAGCAAAAGAGAAGGAACATAAAAAAGACGCTGGCAAAAAAGTGGAAAGGGCGAGGAGAATGAGAAATATGGGGAATACGAGGGGCGAAGAGAGAGAGAGACACACCACGTGCCGCACGCGCCAATCTTACACACAATGAACGCACTTGGTTCGTGTCCCATGTCTATGAGCTGCTTTCTACCCCCCTGCCCCCCTCCACAACCCCTCTTTTCCCCCCTCAAACTGCATCTGGTTGCCTTAAAGCTTCTCGTATAATTTTTTTTTCTCTTCAATTCTAGACCCAGCATCTGTCTCAATTTTTTTTTTCATCCAAATTCGCTTAATATCAATGGGAAATCTCTATTTTTTTTGCGAATATCTCAGAAAATATTGAAGTTGAAAAAAAAGGGGGATTTCTTTTTTTGGAGGGAATTAAAATTTTACAGAAAAAGTCTCTTGCCTTTTTTTCTGGATTTTTTTCGAAAATTGTGGAAATTTCAATTCGAAAATCTTGCTAAAATTAAAAAAAGTGGAGAAATTCATTTTTTCGGTAAAAAAAACTATATTGATATTCTATATAATTTTGATAAACAAACGACACTTGAATAATTTTCTAATTTTTCTTTTCTCACGAAATTCAAAGATAGTGATTTATTTTTGATCAAATTCGTAATTTTCTTAAAAATCTGTACGTTATTATTATTCCATGATTTTTTAATAATGATAATGATTTCATGATTATCAATGTAAAATTTGAGACAACAAGAATATAATGAAAAAAATTTCTAATTTCATTTATTAAAAAGTTCATTTCTAAAACTTGCAATTAAAATTAATTCAATTAAAATTCGAATTTTCTAAAAATCATTTTTAATAAATAAATTAATCTCAAATAAAAGCCCATAAAACTGTTAAATATATCAATAATTATCGAATTTTTTCTGTTCGATCACTGGCATGTTTCCTCCCCCCCTCCCCAAAGATGGCCACTGGACCACTCACCCTATAATTCAAATAATAAAACCTAAATAACTAAATATTCTCGAAAAATACATAAAAAAAGGCCACTTTGAACACTTTATCACTCTTCACCAGTTTTCCCTCATCTCTCTCCTGTACCAAACCTCCCCCCTCTTCCTCCCCCTCCCCCTCCATCGCCTTAGCGATATTCGCATCCTCAGTTTATTGTCTCCCACTTCGGGGCATCCGTCCAGGCATATGCACTTCATTTTTTTCTTCCTTTTTCCTCAATCTCTCTCTTCCTCTCTCTCAACAATCGATTCTGTCCCACAGACTTTGTTGTGTCCAACAATATTGCATCGCTCGACGATGATGCAGCCATCACGGTCTTCTGCATATTCACTTTGCCATCTCATGGGCGCAAAGGCCACATGCATGAGTATAACACACACACAAACATATATATATATACATACACACGACACAAGACTCAACTCTTCTCTTCTCTTCTCTTCTCTCCACTCGATGACGTTATGAAACCAAGTAGATTTTTTTTCATGGATACTGACCATGGATAGATACACGGAAGAAAGATGATAAAAGTAATCTAGCAGGTGTGATGATGATGATCAAGTAAAGAGAGAGAGAGAAAGAGAAAGAGAGGAAAAGAGAAGAGAGAAAAATAGAGAAAAAGAGAGGGAAAGATGAGTTAGTTAGAAAAATATGCCACTTAGGTGTGCATATGTATACATATATCTATATATATGTATATATATGTTCATATATTTCTATTTTTTATTTTCTTTTGAGTGAAAAAAACACGGAAGTAGAACGATGGCTTTACTGCAAACCGAGTTGAGCAAATTCTCTATTCTAGTCCTCTTTGTGTTTCCACGAGATCTAGCAATTCACCGTTAGGTTTCCCTCCCCCTTCTTGCCTCCCACCCCCTCCTTTTATCCCTTTCGGGTGCATCTTTTTTTTTCTTGATAAAACTACGGAAAATGCTACCGGTTTTCTTTTGGCACGGTAACCTTTAAATTCATGTCGTACACACACACAGATACAGACAGGCAATGGGGAAATCGAGATGAGTCCACTGGGTTTGTGTATGTGGGGGGAGGGGGGTAGATAAAAAAAAGCGGAGAGGGGCTGAGATGAGATGGTTCGAGTACAGCGTGGGAGAGTTGGAGAAGAAAATGGGTTATAATACCCCAAGCCTCAACAAAGTGAAAAAAAAGAGGGGGGGGGGAGGGTGATTAAGTGAATGATGAAGAGATTGTTTTTTATTTCGTTGAGAAGAGAAAATAGGGGTTGACTAGTTAGTAAATAGGAAAAAATAGGCATTTTTTCCTATTAAATAGGGAAAAAATAGGCATTTTTTTCTATTAAATTGAAAAATATTGCATTAAATTAAAATTGCCTTTTAATTTAATTGATTTTTTTTCTCGATTTTTGAGGATTTTATTCATTTTTCTTTAATTTAATTGAAGAAATTGATTAAATTCACTTAATTCATTTTTTAATAATTTTTTTTTAAAGATATTTGCATGAATGTCTTTTTCTTCTTTTTTTTCATTATTACAAGAAAAAAAGATGTGAGTCATGCTGCTGCGTTTTTTTTTTCTACGTCCATTGAGTGAATGAGGGGAAAGATGTGTGAAAAAAAAAGGAAAAAAAAAAAAAGAAAAGCATCGAGCAAAAAATAAAAGACTGTATCGTGAGATCATCGCGTGTATATTCGATCTATCGACATTGGCCTAAGGGATGAAAGAAGTTCCGGGTGTATTTTAGGAATGGGATAGAGAAGAAGAAAAAAAAAATAATATAGAAATCGAAGGGATGAGTGTCTGGATGATAGTGGGGCAGTGGGTTAGGCAATGGGGTTGTTCGCCCTTTTTTTTTTTTTTTTTTTTTTTTCTTTGGGTAATATTAAATAGGATTTGTCGAGAGGCAACTGTTCAATTTCTGAATTATTTATTTGGGATTATAACGAGACTCTTGTCATTTGCATTTCAACGAAGAAGAACTGAATTATATTATTTAAAAGGAGAAAATCAATCATTGCCTTTTTTTTTTTTTATTTTCATCTATTTTTAATCTATGTTCAAAGTATCACGTCTCCACGAGGTTACTCTCCTCCACTGAATGAATTTCGTCGTCCTACTTGTCGCCCGTATTGCTCACAAGATAGTCGTCCTACCGCATAAAAATATTCTCTACTTATTTTCTTTTTTTTTTTGAAAAAAACTATTTTCATTATTTTGCCGATTCTTGAAGGTAAGAATCATATGGGCGATTAACATAAGCGAGTAACGCGTGACGACAGTTTTATCATCGTGCATTTAACTTAAGGTGGTATCAAAGCGAACTCGAGTAGCGTTAAGTTGAATTTTTTTGATTTTTTCATAATTTTGAATGATTAGAGTTAGTGGAAATAGGGGTGGTGGGGGGAAACGCCCTGAATCGAGACGAAAATAACGAAATTACTGAAAAACCACAGGGTTGACCCATTATTTAAAAACAATTGGCGAAGAAAACAGCATTTTAACTAAATAATAGAAGAAAAAAATACGCAATTCACCGTACAGTTATTGAGAAATTTTAATTAGAAGGTAGTCGTCACTATTTGCCTCTCTCTCTCTATCTCATGCATGTGATCAAGAAAAATTCTGGAAAAAATTGAGATAATTCCCCAATATGTCTGCATTATTGCTGAATTTTTTCAGATTTTTTCTGGAAGAACTTCTGTCTGGCAAAAAATTCTGGGAAATAATGAATTTAATAAAGAGATATTTTTGAAAAATATATAAGGATTTTTTTTCAGAGCAAAGGACTCTGTGAAAAAATCTGAAAAAAATTCGGAGTGATGCTCTGGCATGTCTACATTGTTGGTGAATTTTTCAGATTTTTTTGTAGAGCTGCCTTTTTCAGGAGAAATTCTGGAAGATAATAGATTCAGCAAAATAATTATCTCCAATTTTTCACAAGCTGAAGCTATAATTTCCGAATAGTTTAATCTTTTTTTCGGTTAAATTAAAGCACATTTCCTCGAATCATCATCAATTAATGGAAACTAACCTACAAATCCTCATTTTTCTTCTCATTTCCTTTCCCTAAATACTACCTTAACCTCAAGTTAACGTTATTCTAGTCGAAGTAAGAACTTAAGTGGATGCAATTTCATTGACTCCTTTTATTTTTCACTCTCTCATTCCCGAATAATTCGTAGAAAGATGCCTGACAGAAAAAAAGAAGTGCCTGAGAATGACTGAAAGGTAAGTGCCTCAATTCTCTACACTAAAAAGAAGAAAAAAAAATCATTTTCTCCACAAATAAACTCATGTAATAGACAGATGCAATTATCTAGAATATCCTTTCTAACTGACATATACATACAATATATTATACATATATACATATATATCGAATGACGTGCAGCCTATCTGGTCATTCTCCCCCCCCCCCCCTCCAAAAAAAACACCCAAAAAAACGTGGCTATTAAAAAAAATCATTGGAAAAAATTTCGATAATCGATAGTGTCTGCGTTACAAAAGTTTGTTACAAGGCATTTTTTTATCCACTGTCGATACGTTTACAGGGTTATTAATTAATTCCCAAAACTCTCGATGTTAGTGAGATGAAAAAAAAAAAAAAGAGGGAATGCGGATATTTTTACTCAGATGACCGTGTGTGTGTGTGTGTTTTATCGGAGTTCGTTGGAGAACGAATTCCCTGCGAATAGCTAAATGAGATTCGTGCAAAAAAAAAAGGGGAGGGAGGGGAGAGGGGAGAAAGAGGGTGAAGTAGAGGAATAAAGACGAATTCAGAGGGATGATAGAGACAGAAATGAATCGTTTGAATGCAATCGCAGAGGATGGAAACGGCAGAAGAGGGGAGGGGGAGGGGGGAGGGAGGGTTATTTCAAACGAAATCAATTTGGAGCCGCTGTCCAGTCGAACGTTACTCCCCCCCCCCCCCCCCCCTCCTCCTCTCTACATCCGTCCCTTGCACTCGTCCACCCCCCCCCCCCCTCCTCTCTTTTCATTCTGTAGTGCACTTCAGCACTGACAGGGTAAATGTTGAAGCGTAATTTCGGTGCCCAAGCCCACTTTCTCCTATCTCTCTCTTTCTCTCTTCTCTTTTCTCCTCTTTGGAATACCAATTTGACACTGAACAAGGAGATGCAACTCTCAATGCACACCTCGAAAAAAAAAAAAATCGAAAAAAAGGGCTCAATTGAGATGAAAATATTCCAATTTAATGGAGATAATGGAAAAAACGCGTTATGCGTGACTATTAATTCATTAATGGGTGGAAAGATCGATTATTTTCGGATATCGATTAATCGATAATTCGATATATCACATAAGATTCAAGATTTGAAAAAATGCGTGTTTAAAACACGTGTATTTATACTTTTTCTCCCGATCGATCATTTTTAAATATCGATTAATTTCCATATATCGATTAATCGATATTGCGATATATCGAATTAAATTCAAGATTTGGAAAAGTGGAATGAAAAAAAAAAAACATGAATTAACTTTTTTTTTCTTCTAATCGATCATTTTTAAATATCGATTATCGAACTTCGATTAATCGATGCGATATATATCGAAGCGATATATCGCATTTCATCGGATAGTTCCGTTTCACTGATTTCAAGTTTAACGTGAAAATTCATATTTTTCCTATGATTATCGAATTGCAATTGTCTTTTCTCTCAATTGCAATTATTCTTTCACGACTAATTTTTTTTTGTTTTCCTTTTTTTTTTTTTTTTTTTTTTTCAATTACCTGTGAGTAATTGGTGTTTGTATATTAATTGAGATACTTAACAGTTCAATGGTTAACAAATTTTTTAACAATATTTTTTTCTTCTTTTTTTTTTTTTTTACTTCACTCTCCTATTCTACCCTGCAAAAATTTTTATAAAAGAGGCCTTTTATACACGGTGTGATGAACAATCCACTTGAAAAACGCCTTCAGTCAATTTCATTTAACCCAGGGTGAAGTGAGAATATATATATACACAATGTATATTGCAACCGAGCCGAGTCATATATATGTGTATATATATATATATATGTACATACACTAGAGTATTTTCATTTAACTTTTGTGTCTCATGCGTCTGCGCGCGATAAACTTTTTTGATAAACTGCTTTTTCAATGGTTTTTTTGTCATTTTTTTAACGGCTGGATGCAAATTAAATTCTCTCTAGACAGAAAGAGAGAGAGAGAGAGGGAAAATAGTCAAAGCGTTGAGTCTGTGTGCATCGAATTAAGAGCGGATTAGATATTATTCAACAAATTTCGTTATTTTAAGGTAGTGTCTTAGGGTATGGTCGATAAAACAGGGAAAAATGAGGATTTGTAGGTTATTTTCCGATTAATTGGTAATAATTTGGAGGAATGCGCTCCAATTTACCCGAAAAAGTGATTAAACTATTCAGAAATTAGAGCTTCAGTTTGTGAAGAATTGGAGATAATTATTTTGCTGAATCTATTATCTTCCAGAATTTCTCCTGAAAAGGCAGCTCTACAAAAAAATCTGAAAAAATTCACCAACAATGCAGACATGCCAGAGCATCTCTCCGAATTTTTTCAGATTTTTTCATAGAGTCCTTTGCTCTGAAAAAAAATCCTTATATATTTTTCAAAAATATCTCTTTATTAAATTCATTATTTCCCAGAATTTTTTGCCAGACAGAAGTTCTTCCAGAAAAAATCTGAAAAAATTCAGCAATAATGCAGACATATTGGGGAATTATCTCAATTTTTTCCAGAATTTTTCTTGATCACATGCATGAGATAGAGAGAGAGAGGCAAATAGTTACGACTACCTTCTAATGAAAATTTCTCAATAACTGTACGGTGAATTGAGTATTTTTTCCTTCTATTATTTAGTTAAAATGCTGTTCTCTTCGCCAATTGTTTTTAAATAATGGGTCAATCCTGTGGTTTTTCAGTAATTTCGTTATTTCCGCCCGATTTAAGGTGTTTCCCCCCACCAACGCGATTTCCACTAACTCTAATAATTCATATCTCATAAACTACACATCCAAAAATTATGAAAAAACTCAGAAAAATCGAAAAAAACATTATCTAAAAAATAAGAGGTTAACTGTTCTCCAATTTCCTCCCATACTACCTTAATTTCAATTTTTCGTCATCGAAATATCGGGAAAAAAATTCCACTCGTTAAAAAAAAGTACGCGGCTAAAAAAATATCGTCTCATTCCGTTCGAATATGCAGTTATATATATATACATGCAGGATGATTCAACGCCCATTGGGGAGGGATGCATGAAAAATCCATGTGCACAGGGAGGTTGATGTCCGAGCGAGGAAGAGAAAAAGAGGAGAAGAGGGGGGGGATTGGTTAGCGGATGGTTAATGGATTGCATTACTGTCCGTGGTTACTCTCCACTCGGACAGCCCGCATATTTCAATTCTTCTCTGCCCCTCATTTCATATGCTCCAAAAAAAAAAGGAAGAAAAAAAAAGAGCCAAAGAAAAAAACCTTATTCGCTTCTATTTTGAGGTAAAAAAATATTTCCGTACAAAATGTAATTTCTAAGGGTAAATCTTTTCTTTGGAGTCACCGGCGAGTAAACACAGGAAATCTCTGGGTTACGAGAGAAAAAACGAGAGAAGAGGCTGAAGCAAAAGGAAGAGAAAAAAAAAACCGGAGGAATTGAGGGATACTAAAATAAAAAATAGGAAAAAAAAATAAAAGATTGAAAGAAATGGAGAAAAGTGGTTGGTTAATCTTTTGCCAGTGAGTGTACACTCCTCTCTCTTTCTCTCTCTCTCTCTCTCTGTACTTTATGTACTGCAAGTAGCGGCTCATAGCGCTGGATTAGCCTTGCAGTTGGCTGATGCTTACATTTCTCCCTATAAAATTCACTCCTCTCTCTGAGTTTCTCCTCATCTCACCTCACCCCCCTCCCAGCCACCCACAACCACCCCCCCCCCCCCCCCTTATTCCGTATCTTTTCCGCTGTAGATCCGAGATTCTGCGGCCTGTGCGCACGTTCTTTTCGTTCTTTTCCACCTCCCCCCCCCCCCCCATTTTTCTCCTTTTTTTTCCTCTCTCTCTCTCTCTCTTTTTCTCATGAGGCTGTGTATTTTTGTGCTTCTTCTCTCAGCAGATAGCCCCGCGGCCACACTGCATTGTCTGCCCCAACCCAGCCAATACCCCTTGCCTTTTCGTATTTCTCGTACTTGTGTTCATTATCAGAGAAAAGAAGAAAAAAAAAAAGGAAAGAAAAAATTCCGAAAAAACGACACAAAATGGCAGAAGAGATAGAAAAAAAAGTGGAACTCTTCCTCTTTTTTTTTCTTCTTCTTCATCATTATTATTATTTTTTTTTTTTAGTGTATATATACAACCATGCTGCGACAATTCCTCACAACTTCCAGTAGTATTCACACAATTTTTCAGGCTCATTGTTCACAAATAATTCACACTCTGCCTTTTTTTTTTGTTTTTTCAGACACAATCTTGCGTATTTTCTTTTTGTAATTAACTTCAAGAATTATTAGCCACCCGCGAACAATCGCGGAGGGTTTTGAAAAGAGGGGGGAAAAAGGGAGGGGGGGAGGGGGGGAGGGGGAAGAATGAGGCAGAGATGGGGGAGGGGGGGGGGGGAGTTCGAGGCTGAGTCGCGACTCTAATTAGTGCCAAGAACGTAATTAAGTAATTTTTAATTGACTGCCGTTTATGCACATTTCCCTCCCCCCCCCCTCCTCTCCTTTTTTTCGCGTTTGAGAAAATAGATGGGGATGAGATGTGTTGGCGGATTGGTTAGAACGGAATACTTGAGGACACACACACACACACATGTACGAAGAAATTATACAGTCTCGTATCTATGAATCCCTTTTTTTTCTTTTTTTTTTTGTAAATTTCTCTTTTCTTCTTTACAAATATGTGTGTGTATGACGTCTGAGGCACGAAATGAATCTTGATGTACGATTGTTGGGTTTGTAACGGCAAAAAAAAAGGAAAAAAAAACGAGAACGAGGCTAAATACAATTCAAGTACGTAATTATTGATCATCGTGAGAAAGAGAGAGAGCTTTAGTACCCTACGTGCATAATAATCAGTATAATACGCGGGGAAACTAAAGTAATAATTAATTTTCAATGAAATTGGAATGTCAATAAATTGTCGAATGAAATTATAGGAGTTATTATATATGTATTTTTTTGATGGAATAATCGAGGCTTTTAATGATGAATCAAGGTAGTTTTAATGTTATCGAGAGATTTTCTTTCCAAATTTTGGGAAATAATTATTGGTTATTTTTTGATTTTTGTGGGGAATTTGCAAAATTTTTGATCACGTAATTAATGAGATAATCAGTATCAAAGTTGAAACTTTTGATACAGAGTAAATGGTGTAATCTCAAAAATCAGTAATATTCAGCAGGTTTTCTTTGTTTTTTTTTCTCAAAACCCATTTCAGGAATTTTGATAAAAAAATATGCAGGGATTCTTTCAATATTTTGGAGTAATTGTAAATTAATTCAATTTTTTTAACCAAGTATTTTTTGTTTTCTTTAATTTTTGAGACAGAAAAATTTGGTAAAATCTACGATTGACTAGGGCAATTAGCTGGCCACTGCTTAGACGTGATTGGTCGTTTCATTCGGCATAGTTGTGTGTGTGCTCTACTGTCCTATACGTGCAATGATTGTTCAGATGTGTGCATAAAGCACCATATCATTTATAAAAACATCGAGAATTTCCTAAAAAATCTTATAATTTTCGTTAAATTCATAATTAGATCCAAAATCCCATACTCCAACATCGAACAACTGAATTTAAGCTTTATCAGAAGCAAAATTAATATATAATACATAAACCGCCAACTCCCACAATTTACATCGAACTTTGATCGTTCAATTTTTTCTGTTAATCAAAGGATATTTTCAAGAAAAATTCGCGCATGAGCAGAATCAACGCTTGTGGGATAGGTCGTGTATTGTAGACACACGTTACATATATATATATATATATATATGTATATGCATTCACCAAAGTGGAGGAAATGCAAGAGAGAGAAAAGTCTCTACCGTCAGCAAAGAGTTGCCACTCCATTGTGCCATGCACTGAGTTTTTAATTAAGGAGCGCAAATTCCTCGAGATTCTTTTCCTATTCTAAAGAGGCAGAGGGAGGAAGAGCTTTTGGCATTTCCTTTCCGCTTATGCACACACACATATATACACACACACACACGCGGAAAAAAGTAGGATGAGGGGGGGGGGGGGGGAGGATGGGTAGTAGAGTTTTTAAAAAAAATAAAAGAAATAAACAAGGGCGGCATTCTCTGATTCACCTGGAGAAAAGAGTTGAAGATGGGCTCATACAACTTTTTTTTCTCTCATTTTTATTACATTTTTCTCGAAAACCACGTTACTTGTAACACTGGATGCAGCAGCCGGTGCATAAATAAATACGCGAGTACTCAGTTTTTTTTTACTTTGTGATGATGATCGAGGACTACTCGAGATTTTCTTCTCCATGTTCCTTCATCCGAATTACTTTTTTTAAAAAATCTATTTTTAAATAAAAGATGGCAAAAAAACAAAAAGGGGAGGAAATAATTTGAGTTTCTCTGGTGTCTAGTCTCTGCCGAATTTCAAAGACTCAAAAGTTTTCCTTTCATTAGTGCTGAGGATCTCTTTTTTTTGGAAAATAAAAAAGGGAGGAAGAACAAGTTGAAGGAGCATCTCGGGGCTAGAAAAGAGGGGGGGGGGAGGGGGAGGCATCTTCATCCCTCTTTCTCTCTTTCCCTCACGAATATCCCCGAAAAAAAGAGAGAAACCCTCTTTTTTTTTGAAGCTCTACCCCCAACGGGCTTTTTTACCTCTCGAATCCTTTGTGTGTGTGTGTGTTTGTGTGTCTCAAAGAAGGAAGTACTTGCTCATTTCGTCAAGATATCTCCTCTTTTTTTGTACCACCGAAGAATCTCAAGAGAGACGTTAAAAAGATCATATAAAAAAAAAGAAAAAAAAACTGCGAAATTTCATTTCTGTGTATTTTCCCCAGAATTAAAAGAAAAGTGCATGAAAAAAAAGGGGGGAGGGGGGGGGGGGGGCATTATCTTTCGCCTAATGAGACGACGTGAAGAATAACTCGAATAACGTCAGAAGTAGAGAGGCATGAGATAATTACCCATCTCCAAATTTCTCTCATTTTCTCACTCCTTTTTTTTTTTTTTTTTTTTCAAAACTCTCACATATGCTTCAAGTATGAGTGTGTCTTGACAACGTAATCGTGGTGTTTGCTAAGGAGGCCACTTGAATCACAGGCATGTAGGCCTTGAGGGAGAGACTTCATTGGCCTGTGGGTACATTTAATATTAAAAAGGAGAAAAGGCACGAAAAAAAGGAAAAAAAAAAACGGAGAAAGAATAGGAAAAAAAGGAGAAAAAAAAAAGAGAGTATGTGTGTGCATACACAACGCATACTTTTCCTCTCTCTTTACCTCAAGGCACTAAATTTTCTCGGTTATTATGCACAGGGCTTATTTCTCAACAATGAGGAGAAAACTACCTCGGATGACGTTTGTGTGTGAATTTAAAAACTCCTCCTTCTCCTCTTCCTCCTCTGCCCCCCCCTTCTTCTTCCTTTCCCTTCAAACGCATCATATGAGTACATGCGTGGAAAGTTAGCTCGAGACTTTTTTTTTTCTTCTTTTTTTTTTTCTGCTAAATGGCCCTCGCTTCTGTACAAGCTACTACCTACCCCCCCTCCCACCCCCCCCCCCCCTCCTCTTGTATTCTCCTCTTCTACCGGTCTCTCTATTCTTTCCGTCAACGGCAACCTAACTGCCTCCCAAGCTCGAGTACACACAATCTTGTGGGATTAAAAAGCACACGTTCCCAACGTCATAAACCCCCGAAGAACACACGACGTCGCGACTTTTTTCCTTTTTTTTTTTTTTTTTTTTATATTTACCCCAACCTTCTCCCTATTATGTGCTCCTTCATCATCGTCATCATCGTGGCCCATGTGTGTTGTAGATTTTTGCCTCTCGGCACTCTTCGCTTCTTTTTTTTCTTTTTTTTTCCCTTTTCTTTTATAGCTTCGTTTGTACTCTCAAGATTCTCAGTAAACTGGCCGGGTACTCTTTTAATTGGTCCTTTTGGAATAGGGAATATGTGAAAAATGGTATTATCTCTTTTGCAAGCGTTTTATAGAGTTAATTAGGACGATTTTTCACAATTCTTCCTCTTCTTTTTTTTTTTCTTTATTAATCCATTTTTTTTACATTTTTCTCCTTTCTTTTATCAATTTTTTTTTATATTCTTTCTCTTCTTCTTTATTAATCTATTTTTTTCATTTTTTTTTACATTTTTCTCCTTTTTTTTCTGCAGTAACTTATTTTTTTCTCCTTTTTTTACATTTTTCTCCTTTCTTTTATCAATTTTTTTTTTATATTCTTCCTCTTTTTTTTAATTAATTTATTTTTTTCATTTTTTTTACTTTTTCTCCTTTTTTTCTTCAGTAGTTTATTTTTTCCTCCTTTTTCTACATTTTTCTCCTTTTTTTTCTTCAGTAATTTATTTTTTCCTCCTTTTTCTACATTTTTCTCCTTTTTTTTCTTCAGTAATTTATTTTTTCCTCCTTTTTTTACATTTTTCTCCTTTCTTATATTAATTTTTTTTTTATTTTTCAATTTTTTTTGTGATTTTTGTCTTATTTTTTTTATTATTTTATTGTTTTCTTTATTTTTACGTTTTTCTTTTTTTTTTCTTGATTAATCAATTTTTTCTCCCTTTTTTTTACATTTTTTTTTTTAAATTTTTTTTTTCTGGAATTATTGTTCTTTGAAAAATTTCTAATGGAACTTGTTACTGAGGCACTAAATAATTGAAGATGCAGTGTTTGCGTGTTGATTGTCCCAGTTGACAATATAGAAAATGACCCATTCGTGTGCGTGTCCTTTTTCCTTTTTTTATATATTCCTTTTTTTTTTTTACATAAAACTATATTCGTTGAGACACGAACGTGAAGTGAAAAGGCTACTGAAAAGACAACTATCTAGATGTTTAACGATCGGCCACGTGTTTAGACCGAGGCTGAAGATAAGGGGTTGAAAAAGGAAATTTGCGTTTAGAAAATTACCACGTCATTTACCTTGGAAGTATGTGTGTATTTGTGTGTCTGTTAGAGGGTGAGGATAGATGGCTTTCAAAAGAGGCGCGGCTATTCTGAGGGATGAGAAAGAAGGGGTGGACTCTTGAGTGCCACAGAAACCTGAAGGCAGCAATGCTTTTTTCACGAGTTCTGATTGTTTGTCGTGATAAGAAAATCGAAGAAATTACATTAAAAAAGAAAAAAAAAGTTCTTTAAAGATTTTTATGAAATTTGAGATTTTTCAGAATTTTCGAGAAAAAATCGAAATTTATTACGATTTTTTTATTCAAAAATTTTGAGAGAATAATAGGAAATTTTCGGAGAAAATTCCAAATTATTTTCGAAATTTTTGAAATTCATTTCAATTTTCTTATTAGAAAATTTAAAAAAAAATAGAAAATTTTTGAATAAAATACAAAATTATTTTCCATATTTTCTCGGAAATTTTGGGAAAAGAAAATCGAAATTATTTTTGAAATTTTTGAAATTAATTACGATTTTTTGATAAAAAATTTGAAAAAAAAATAAAAAATTTAGGAAGAAAATTCAAAATTATTTTCCATATTTTTCCATAATTCTCGATTTTTTTCCCCCTTTTTTTGTTTTGAAGACTATTTTCTCAAGAATTTTCATAATTTTTCCAACCAATTTTTTTGCGCCCATATCAAATAAATTCGGCACTTATCCATCCCTGGAAAATGACTCTCCCGATCGAAGAAAAAAGAGAAAAAAAAAAAGAATTGTACCTTTCGTGTCACAATTTCCCCATAATAGAGCACAAAATTCCTTGCCACGTGAATGTGATAAGATCGAGTGAGCTTGAAAGTCGCGTGTATTGTCCATTCCGTTGAATCTGATAAAAAAAGAGTTCGTCAGACATTCTGTTGTGTGTATATGTTATATCTCAACGATTCCAGGACATTGACGACTCCAACGTCGACGACGACGTCTGCCCCATTCTCTTGGCCACACTTCTTACTCGTGTGTAGACATATATATATGTCTCATAATTTCCTTTCACCCCTTGTGATGCCCGAAGCCCATATACATATATATAAGCACTATATATATATATGCACGTCCCTTTAGCAGCATGTAACAACCCCAATTTGCCCATGCACGTGAACTACCCCATAAGATCGTGTAATTGCCCCCTTTACATTGAAAAGCGTGAGAAAATCATCCGCAAAGACATACGAAGAAGAGGGAGGGGGGGGGAGGAGAAAGAAGGGGGAGGGTTAAGAAAATATGAAAAACAATTACTCATTTAATATTTATATATATAACTGCTATCAACGATATGTATATGCTATATATACGTGCGAGTTAATAGAGTTCTTAGGATTCTCAGAAATTCACAAGTGGCAATTTAAAGATGATTGAGAGGTACACTGTTAGAAAAAAAGGGGAAATTTTATAGACACAATTCGATGGGAATTTTCATAAACGTGATATTGAAAGTGATTTCCAGAGGAAATTCAAAGGAATCTATGAGTCTTGAGTTGAATTGAGACGAAAATTCTACAAATTACTTGAATTTTCCATTTTTTTGAATTTTTTCTGTTTTTACTAAATTTTCGAGAAACGATTAAACTAAAATTTACTAATTTCATTGATATTCAGGCGTGAAATTATTTGAAAATCGACGATGTGGTCATTTTTCAATGACTTAATTATCTGAAATTTCAGGAGAAATAGTGACTTGTTTGAAATTTTGGGGATTTTGCACGGAAAATTCAGACGAAAATTTCGAACAGTGATACAATCAGAAAAAAAATGAATTTTTGGGATAAAATCGTTAATAAAAATTTATACAAGATGAAATTGTCAAAGCTGATTCAATGAATCTGTGAAGAATGTAATGAGGAATGAAATAAGCTCTTGAGCTTTTGATAACTATAATCCAATCGTTTATTATTTATTTATGAATTTACATTTAAAGACTCAATTTGTAAAAGAGAAAAAACGAATTTTGTTAAATTTTGTAATTGTTTCTTTTATTGAAGAGTCCTGAAGAAGTCAGTTAAACGTTAATAATAAGCTCTTAAAACAAAAAATTAATTCAAAATTTATTAAAAATTTAATTAAAAAATTTATTAAAAATTTTTCCCTATTTTTACATTTTTTTAAATCTTGAAAAATTTCCAAAAAATGTATAAAATGAAAATTTTTCAATTTTCGATTTATTTTTTGTTTTCAGAGCTTAATTTATTCCTCATTAAATTCTTCACAGATTCACTGAATCAGATTTGAGAATTTCATTTTGTATAAATTGTTATTAACAATTTTATACAAAAATTCAACTTTTTTTTTCGATTGTACCTCCCAATTATCCTTAAAATGAGGAATAGAAAAAATTGAAAATAGGTTTTATTTAAATGATTCCATAGACTTGAATAATTGATGAAGTTAATGTGCTCACTGATATGCCTCGATGAGGAGTTCTCGTGACAAAAGTACAGAGAAAATATTAGATTATGGGTGGAAAAGAAATGAGAAATGAAATATATGTAGGTGGTTTTATTATATATGTGTGTGTATGTGTATGTGGGTGGAGTGAGAAGCGTAGGAATAATGTAGCGAGGCATTTCCGTATAGGAAGCCGTACATTAGGATATCAGATGTGGCACGCGCACACGGTTTTTCTGTCGTCGTAGGACATTGTTAATAATAAACGTTCACGAAGGAGGTAAAAATTACTCCTTCAACGCTGTGTTGGGGAATCATCGGAAATAGAAACTAAAAGGGAGGAGATAATTATGAGGAAAAGTTTGAGGTAAAGATCTTGGAAAAGTCGAGGACAGTTCAAAGGGGCTGAAATTCAATTTTTTCAATTTTTTTTTGAAAAATGATGGATTTTTTTTCCGAAAATAGCCTCCAAAACAGAAAATCAAGAAAAAAGTTTCTAGAAAAAAAACGAAAATTCTGGGATAAAAATAGAAAATAATTTTGGATTTTCTTTAAAAATTTCCTATTTTTTTTCAAAATTTTTCAGTTCAAAAATCGAAATAAACTTCGAAAATTTTTGAGATGATTTTGATTTTTTTTCTTCGAAAATCTTGAAAAATCTTAAATTTCTTAAAAATCTTCAAATAATTTTTTTTTAATTTTATTTTGAAATGTCATTTCTTCGATTCTCTTATTAAACTCTCTTTTTTCTACATTTTTCTGAATTTTTTCATAATTTTTGCGCATTTATTTCATGACACGAATTATTAAAGTTTTACTTGAAAAAAGCGGTAATAGGGATGAAACGCCTTAAATAAGCAAAATGCATCACAATCTACTTTCCCAATAAAAAATTATAGTAACTGCAAAAAAAATTAATTTCAAAAAATTTAAAACTTCCTAAGAGTCTTCCTTTTTTTACCCCCTTGAGCGCGAGAATCTTGTATCTAACGATCTCGTACTCAGCCTAATTATAATCAGGCTAATGCCCAGTGGCTCGGACTCCTCGGAATATTCCCACCTGCCGACTCTTTCTCTCTCTCTCTCACACCCATGTTAACCTCTCGGACTAGCCAGATGACCTCGTATGTATGTCTGACTTGGACGATGGCAGAGAGAGAGGTTGGAGAATGAGTTACTAAGCATTTTCACTTATATATGACCGGTTCAGCTTGTCGTAATTAAGATTCGGACACACCCAGGAAATTTCAGCGTCTCGTGGGGTCTGGAGGTAGTTTTTTTTTAAACTAGGCAACTTACAATGGGGGGTGTGTCTGAAGTGAGTTCAATTCGGAATATTTGGTGGTTGATGATAGGACATCGTTTCGAATTGACGAATTTTCGGGGTTTGAGGAAATCCAAGTAGCAGGTTCAAATGATCTACTTTTTTTGTCCAAGTTATCATAAATATTCTAATTATTCCGATTTTTTTAACATTCTACCGATATTAAAACGATGTCCACGATAATAAATTGTTATTAAATAATATTACAAATATCCAATATTGTTCCGAATTTGACTGACGCTGTTCCAGCATCTAGGACTGGCATTGGAGGATCCTCGGATTTTAAATACCAATATTCCCGTCATTCATGTTTTCATGTAATTAATTGGATTAATCCTCGCTATTTGTCCGGTAACACGCGTTTTTTATGATTTAAAAAATTAATAGGGGAAAGTGGGGCAAAATGGACACTGTAATGAAACGGTTAGAGATGGATTTTTCCTGATGATTCTATTGAAAAGCTGAGGAAATTTTAGCCGGAAAACGAATGTCAGATGTATTTTTTTCGATTTTTTTGAAAATTCGATATTTTTCGGCGTTTTTGAGAGGTAAAAGAAAGCCTTTGCTATTTTGAAAATTTTCAGTTTTTTGCAAATATCTCTGATTCTACTGGTCGTAGCAATTCGGGGTTGGTCTCAAATGAAAGGTGAGCTCATTTCCCATCGATTTATGGGGTTTTGAATTCAAAAATATTAATTTTTGGGATAGTTATAGGTCAAAAACTGTTTCACAAAACTGTTTCATAGAAATGCCCATAAATACTTCAAAAATCGATATTTTTTAATCAAAAACGCTATGAATCGATGACAAATGATCTCACCTTTCACCTTCCATCGGAATTTTCACGCTACGACAAATAGAACCGAAGATATTTCCAAAAAACTGAAAATTTTCAAAAAAAGGAATGGTTTGACCCCTCTAAAATGCTCAAAAAAGTCAAAATCGCCAAAAATTAAAAAAAATTAATTCCGGCACTTGTTTTCCGCCCAAAATTTCCTTAGCTTTCCAATGGAATCATCAAAAACAATCTACCGCCAATATTTCTATCAATTTCAAGAGTTTTCCATAATATTTGCCTAAAAACTTAGATGTGTCCATTTTATCCCTGATGTCCATTTTGCCCCCACCTTCCCCTAGACATTCTTGCGAACAAGAATATATATAGTTATACAAGGAAAAAATAGATCTGTAACCATGAATTGTTGCAGTGAAACTGGAACTGAATCTCGCTTATGGAGTTTTAATGTTAATTTAATTATTTTTCAATAATTATTTTTGGCTCAATTTGTGCCCCGGTAACATGATGTAAAGTAAATTTTTTAAAAATCTCATAGCTACTCTATCGAAAGTGACCAAAATTGAAAAGGAAAAATAGATCATCAGAACTACTTGCATATCCTCGATGCAGTTAGGGTGGAAATTTTTTTTTTTTTAAATTTATAGTTACTCACCTGAAGTTGGAGAACCACTTGACCAGTTGTGCGGTATTGTTCTTGTTGAATTTAATGTCTGGGAAGTACATTTTTAGGACGGCCGAGGACGGATACCTGACCCAGAAGAACATCAGCTTCGCTTTTCTCAGATGCATCGGCGTCAACGTCGACGATTGCACTGTGGTTAAGGATTATAATGTTTTTTTTTGTTGCTGAAAATTGATTAATCTTAATTCTGTTTGTATTTGGAGGAATTGAATCTCAGGGGTAATCGTGTTTTCTTGGGGAGAAATTGGATTAGAAATCGTACAAAGTATTTGATATTAGGGGGAGAAGGGGGGAGGAGGAGGGAACCGACCTCAGATTGACCTACGATTGTATCCTCAATTGAAGCCCCACGTTTAAAGTCTCTCCTTACTTGTAATGAGATAGCCTACTGCGGTTTCATCGAATTCTTATTCCGTCTAATCCTGTATTCAATCATTCTCTAGATTTCTACAACTTCGATGATAATATTGATCCAAATCTCGAGGTAATGATTGAATTTACATGGAAAATTATAGGGAAAATGGGTTTTTTTGATGAAATGGTGAGAGATGGATTTTTTTGGATGATTTGAAGGGAAAAGCTGAGGAAAAGCTGAAAAATTTCGAAAAAAAATTAATTTTTCATATGATTTTCATCCGAAATTTCCTCAACTTTTCACCCGAATCATCAGAAAAATTCAATTTCAAATATTTCCCGTGATTTCATAATATAAACCGTAAAAACGAAAATTCACTTCTCCCCATTTTTTTTATTTTTCCCTGAACTCGAATCGTTTGAATTATAAATCGCGAAGAAACAAAAAGAAAAAGAGAAAACAAGTGATTAAATTTTTAACCAATCGGAAAAATTGGTAACATTTCTGTCTACATCTGAATTTCAACTTCCCCCCCACTCAATATTATTCCCATTCTTTTCAAGGAAAGTGCAATGAACGCTCATGAAATGGAGAATTTATGAAACTTTGAACAGTCTCTTCTCTCCCTCTCTCCACGATTTTCACTTGAGGTACATAAAAAAAGTTGAAAAAAAAAAAGAAAGAAAAGAAAAGAAACAAAACTCTATTTTCTCCGTTTAAACTGCACACGACCAGATTATTGGCTTGCCAAGTTGTTGGGGAGAAGCCTCTCTCTCTCTCTCTTTCTCTCTCTGTACTCGGGAGTAGCCCTGCGAGTGAATGCAAGAGCCAAAGAACTTTGATATCCACATATATACATATATATAGACCTAAAAAGTACCTTGTTGCCGTATGAAACTTTGAGCTCTCGTATGTGCACTCCCCAATTTCTCTATACGCGCTTCAGCTTAACTCCGTTACAAACTAATCTAACATTCGTCCATATCCACCCTCCCCCCCCCCCCCCCTCCCCAACAATCCGCAAAAAAATTTCCACCAAGTCGTTTTTATCTAAACCGTTAAAAAATTCCAAATTCTTAAATCTAATTGATAATTTAGCATTAAAAAAGGATATTGTAGGCTGAATTCCATCGTAGCTAATGTCGCCAGAATTACAATCACTACCCCTGTCATTGCTGTCCATTCTAAGATGTCCATAATCCGGACTTGCACCATGTTGTGCAGCAGCAAGTAATGCAGGATGTAGCATTGCTGGTGGATGAGGTAATGGTGGTGAATCACGTAATTCAACTCCACCACCAGGTGGACTTGCTGGTAAATGACGTGCACCAGCACCACGATGAAGCGATGGTGGTATTTGTCCAGGATCACTGGCATGTGGATTGAAAAATGGTGAATATGGTGAGAATACTTGACTCTCATGTAGACTTGGATTTGGTATCGCAACACTTGTTGGTAATGATACAGGCAGCATTGGAGGTGGACCATGATATGATCTAGGTGGTGGAGGTGGTGGTGGACTATCACCACCACCTTGTGAGCCATTGCCCTCTTGTGCTAGGATTCTCGATACCGTACGTGGTGTGATCCTTGTATCAGTTACCTGGGAATTAAACAACTTAGTATTAACATAAGCATCTATAAGATGATGCAAAATAATTAGATTTTATTAGAATTTTTTTTCATTGATATTGATAATTACCTTGTGTCGTTTTTTCTTCGGTGTCATTACAAGCGATAATGCTTCATTTTGCTCGACTTCTCTTGCTTCTCTCTCCTCTTGTCTCAAATTACAGTACTGATCACGTGCCTGTTCTCTAGAATGTTGTTCACGTTGTTGTGCCTGTTGCTGTTGCATTGATGCCATAGCATATATCGATGGTGGCTTTGGTGCTTGAAACATACCAACATTTGGCCTTGCATGTGGTGGTAATTGATTAATTTGATTGAGATTATTTTCCGTTGGGCCAGACAGTGGACCATGTGGGCCACCAGCCATACTGCCAATTTGTGAAAATGCGGTGGACTGAGGTGGCGGGGGGCCACCGTTGAGCGGCCCCCGTTGCCCGTTTGGGCCACTATTTTGTTGTGGTGCACCTCTATCTACAACTTTAGTCCTTGGTGATTTTCGTTCAAGTAATTGACTTGCTAATAACAAATCTTTGTTTAATTGATCAGCAGCAGCTTGTGCTGCCTCAATTGGTTTACCCATAAACCTTCTTTGTTGCATAAATCTTGCTACAATTGTATCAACAAGATTACCAAGTGTCGAGGTTATTTCATTTTTTAGGATATCAGCTAGACCCTCAAGATCAGCACCAGTAACATGTACACCAGTTGAACCAGTTGTACTTGTATTGCCCCGAAAAACATTTAATCTTTCTTGAAAGTCTTTGTGTTGATGGGGTGTTACAGATTGTTGCATCTGTGGTGTTTGTGGTGTCAATGGTCCCGTATTACTCTGACTCTGATCTTGTATGTCTCTAGGTGGTTGCGGTGATTGTTGACGTGTATGTGAATCTCTAGACTGTTCTCTTTCACGATGCTGCTGTTGTGCCTGATGCTGTGCCTGTTGTCTAACAGCTGCCTCCTGATGCTGTTTCATACGTTCCAATGCAGCATGCTGTTGTTCAAGGTACAATTTTTGTCCCATTTGATACATTGCTGCTGCTGTTGCTGTTGCATGTGGATGATCAGGTGGCATTGTTGGCAGACTATTGTAAGGTGGTGGATGAGGTCTCGGCGGTCTAGGTGGTGGTTGTTGTGCCTGATTTTGCGGACTCGCTGGTGCCTCACCATTTTCACTGCTTTCCGGCTCCATACGACTCGACAATTCATGATATTTTTGCTGCATCACAGCTAATTGTTCATGCAGATGTTTCAATTGACTCTTCAAATTATCCTTTTCCTCTCTTTTTTGTCTTATCGTTGCTGGATCCTCCTCCTCTTCACTCTCATCCTCATCCACATCAAGCATAGCATCATTAACACTATGATGCAGTACATGATGCACTGTTTGCTGCTGTGGATGATACAATTTTCGTTTTTTACAACCATTAACTGGCTGCAATGCTGGACTACTTCTCATTGTACTAACAATATTTTCAACACGTGCACGTTTAATTTCAGTCGTTGGTGAACTTGTTTCTGTTTTTAATACAATTGGACATGGTGAATGACTAGATGAACGACTTCTTTTTAAGCTCATCGAATCATGTAATTCTTCTTTAACTGTTACTGAACCAGGACGTTGTACTGTTGTTGGGCTTGATGGTAAACTTTGTTCACAATCAGAACCATCTAAATTAGCACCAGGTTCCATACCAGCTTCAGCAAATGCCTCTTCCATAGCACGTGCAGCTGATGCTGCATCCTCAGCACTATCTTCAGCATCACCAGGCATAACTGTATCACGTTCACTGTGATTAGTATTAACGTTATTACCATCAACACTTTCTTCATCAACACTCTGCACTGTACTACCACTTAAACCACGTACAACACTATCACTATTTTGATGTAACTGTGTTGGACTATGTTGCTGATGCTGCTGTGACTTTAATAATTCCGTTGTTGTATTATTATTATTATTGTTATTATTATTATTATGTATACTATTATTATTATTTGGTTGTTCCTGTACTCCAAGGGCTGTTAATTTTCTACCCTGAAGTATATCACGTAACATATGCTGTGTTAATTCAGCTGCAGCAGCAGGATCGTCACAATTAACGACACTGCCTTGCTGTATATTAACTGTCTGATCCATACCAGCTCCTGTCATAACGTGACTACCCTCTGGTGGTGAACCACCAGCGTCACTGGCCTGCTTGACCTGTCTACCAAGAAGCTCGTTAAGCATCTTGGCTGGGCCAAAACCAGGTGCTCCAAAGAAGCCAAATGATGCCGCGTGGGCAGTATGCTGTGTTGTTGGCCCCGTTGTTGTTGCAAGGTGACCTTGATTTGATACTACTCCAGATGGCTGCTGGAGCTGTTGTTGTTGTTGTTGGGGTGATAACTGTTGCTGTTGTTGTGGTACTGGTGTTTGTGATTGCTGTTGTGGTCCTTGTAATGATTGCTGTTGTTGCTGTTGCTGTTGTTGCTGATGACCACTACTAGGTGGACCAGTTCCACTAAATATAGCACCGTAAATTCCACTACCGAGAAATGTTGGACGTGAACTAAAGTTTGGTATACTAGAGTAACTGTTGCGTGGCTCGCCGGCGTCCACGCGCTGTCTGGTACGTTTCTGTTTCTTCAAAAGTTGCTGTTGCTTACTATCCGCAGTTGCTCCGTAGAGGGCGAAACAGTCGGTCTCCTCCTCCGATGACATCATCGGCCGTCTGATTGGTCGGCCCCCCGAAGGCCTACGCTTCCCCTCCCCGCCAGGGCTTCTTTTGCACCCCTCCCCTTTCAAACTCGAATAGCTTGCCTCGTGGCTTTTACAAGAGAAGAGAGAGAGAGAGGATATGGTTAGGATTTTCAGTACTATACCACACACACACACACTCAGGCCTCCTTTTACCTATCCCCTCTTCTTCTTTTCTCTACCACACACCACCTTCTCAAACCGCCTCTTCTCTACCGTTTTAACCTCCTAAGCTGACGGAGAGAGACAGACTTATTTCCCTTTCCTCTCTCTATTTCTCTCCCCCTCCACTTACTTGCAGCGCGCGGCTTCTCCCCACCTCTTCTTGCACGTTACTTCACCGGCTGCTGCTACTGCTCCTTCTCCTCCTTATTTTCTGAGAGAGAGAGCAGCGATCTCTCTCTCTCTCTTTTGCTTCTTCTCTCTCTCTGTCCCGATGAGGAACTCCTCTTCCTCATCCACTGTCGTCTCCGAAAGGCGACAGTGACGAGGTCAGCCAAATGATTATGATGATTACTATGATTATGATGTTATTTTTGATTTATTTCTGTTTTTTATTTCTTCTTTTTCTCTTGGTCCAATTAATACTTATTTAAATACGTATTTTTTTTTTTTATTATTTGGGTGCCACCTCCGCAACCACCTTTTTAACTTGAAATAACTTGACTTTCCCCAAATTTACCACCTCTTTTTTCTCGTTCTTTTCGTTCTTTTCTTACGCTCCAGTCTTCTCACTTTATTTTTGGCAAACACCTTTGTAATCGTTGCTATCGTCTTGTCAAACAGACTTCCAATCTTCAATTTGTGCTTTCACTAATTTTTTTTTTTTTTTTTTAGTTATTATTATTATCAATAATATTATTAATTAGTAGTTATTAAATAGTATTATTAATATTATTATTATTACCAAATTAATAAAAACAATAAAAATAATTCCATTCACTATTCTTTAATTAATTTTCGCCTTTGGCACGACACTTGCTGTCGATACACAGTTATTTTGTATCTGTGATACGCTTTAATTTCACGATTTTTGCGATTCCTCAATGGTTTTGAATCGTTATAATCTGGTCCAGTAGTAGTACTGTTGTTATCTTTTCCACTTTCACTACTCCCTATACTATTGCAATTACTACTACATCGGTAACCAGTTAAACACATAAATCCTTGTAATCTTTTGATATTAATTTTAATGTAATTTATTATTATTCCAATTTGTGTTGTTATTGATGATTGACACGTATTTGTACGCTTATGCGAACTTCTCGTGCTCCCTCCTGGGAGCTGCATCCTTCGAGCTCGCCAAAGGGCTAACTGCCCCTCGCTCCCACGTCTCGATTGTTTTTTTTTGTCGTTGTTTAGAATTCTATCCCGCCTGTAACATAGAAAAATAAAGGAAAAAATTATTAATTGAAGATGATCTTAATCATTTAGATTTGGTTAATGCTAATTTTAGACATGAAAAGTTTGTATCATCATGGCAAGTAGTGAATCAAATCATATGAATCTTTTTATTATTTTTCGTTAATTTTTTTGACGTTCTTATTTTTTCGTGGTTGTTTCATAACATGGAACCGTAATCACTGTTTTTTTCTCTCTTTTGGAACTGCACAAGCACGATCGACCAGTTATGATCGACCCAAATCGGATATACCTAGTATTATCCATATTATCTACTGTCTAATCTCGACTCATTGAATATTGGCGGAAATAAGTATACATAATAAAGATTTCTATTATTATCTGGCAAAAATTTTCATTATTCACGCCTTTTTTTTTCTTTCCGTAAAATTTTATTTAATGTCAACTAAAATGCACATTATTTAAGAAATACTGAGAAGGGGTTGTAAAGGGGTGATCGTACGACATAAGGAGACAGACCATAAGAAAATTACTGTTTCTCAAATATCTTATTTATCAAGATAGGTGATGCATTTACCTTAAAATCGATAGTTATACGAAGAAGAAAAAGAAAAATAAAACACAAAAGTATCACAAGATAGAGAAATAGAAAAGAACAGTTGGTATACACATTCGCATTGTTCTTTTTTTTTCTTTCTTTTTCTTTTTTATTTTACTATTTTCAAGTGTTTTTGTTACCAAAGTAGTGAAGGTATAAGCTACCAAGTATAACTCGAGAATGACATTTTTTTTTCTTTTTTTTTTTTTCTATTTTCTCGAACCATCTTATTATTTATTGGCAGTAGTTCTCTGTGTGTGTGTGTCACCCTACTGTCGATATTTACCCCACCCCCACCCCCTCCTCCCATCCCTTGTAGCATCGCCCTTGCATTTGCATTGACTCGTGTGCTTATATTACCCAGGATTATTCAAGACGCTACAAACAAGTAAAGCATATTCTGAAATATTTATCATGCAGACACGAGTAACGACACTCTTACGATTAATCAATACTGTATAAAGTATGAGTTTTTATTATCTTCGGGGTCTCGTTATGTCTTTGAATAATAGACTATTTTTTTTGGATTAATTTTGAGGTAGTTTTTTTTTTTAAAGTGATTAAACTAGTTGAAAGTTGTAACCTCAGTTTGTGAAAAATTGGAGAAAATTATTTTGCTGAATCTATTATCTTCCAGAATTTCTCCTGAAAAGGCAGCTCTACAAAAAAATCTGAAAAAATTCACCAACAATGTAGACATGCCAGAGCATCACTCCGAATTTTTTCAGATTTTTTCATAGAGTCCTTTGCTCTGAAAAAAAATCCTTATATATTTTTCAAAAATATCTCTTTATTAAATTCATTATTTCCCAGAATTTTTTGCCAGACAGAAGTTCTTCCAGAAAAAATCTGAAAAAATTCAGCAACAATGCAGACATATTGGGGAATTATCTCAATTTTTTCCAGAATTTTTCTTGATCACATGCATGAGATAGAGAGAGAGAGAGGCAAATAGTTACGACTACCTTCTAATTAAAATTTCTCAATAACTGTACGGTGAATTGAGTATTTTTTTCTTCTATTATTTAGTTAAAATGCTGTTCTCTTCGCCAATTGTTTTTAAATAATGCCTCAACCCTGTGGTTTTTTAGTAATTTCGTTATTTTCGTCCGATTTAGGGTGTTTCTCCCCTAATAATTCATATCTCATAACCTACACATCCAAAAATTATAAAAAAATTAAGAAAAATTCAAAAAAACATAATTTTTGATGCTTGATCGAAAAAATAGCCTCAATTCGCCATATTAACATACAGCATGAGTGTCAGGCACTTTAATGAGATATGTCTGTGTATGTGTGTTTATCTGACTGTGTGCGTGGGCCGAAGCAACAGCTGAGCTCGAGGCGGGCACCTGCGCTCTGCACAATTCTACCCCCTCTGAAACCTTCAGTTAACTCAAAAAAAAAAGAAAAAAACAAGAACTTACGCACAATGTCATCATAAAGTATAGATTTTAATAAAAAAAAGGCTGTTATCAAGCATATATCGCTTATCACATGATACGATGTTTGACGAATACATTGAATGTTATATTGAAGCTTATTGTATCGTTGCATTGAGCCTTGTTTTTTTTTCTAAAACCGTTATCTGTCCCGCTTTCTGATTATAATTGTCAATGGGAGATCGATAGTGCTCTAGTGCCAATAAGAAGCCATAGCTCTCTTTATTTTAGGAATTAAAAGTATAAAAAGAGGCAGAAAACGACAGAAGAGGGGGAGGGGGGGGGGAGCACCGTGTGGTCGAGACATATGGCTCGAGATAAGAACTCGGAAGAAGGGGGCAATTTTTATTTTATTTATTTTTTTGTTACCTGGGGAAAAACTTCGAGGGGGGCACGAGAAACTCTTGTTGTCTCTTTCCCTTTCTCTTTCTTTTTCTCTCTCTCTTTGGGTGAATGCTCTGATGCGTGGGACATACGGGGAAGTAAAAAATTGGTAAAGAGGTGCCTCACACCGGAAATACTCCATGAGTATTTTTTTTCTACCCCTCTGTGAATTTCTTTCCACTTTTTTTTTTTTCTTTTTTTTTAACGATGCCCCAGGGTAATTACACGTACGGGACGTGCGAGCGACCAACTATTCAACCAAATGCAAAGAGAATAGGTGGAGATGGCTTTTTTTGAATGCGTCGATGGAGTCATTTTGCATGGAAATCAGTGAAATTCTGAGGTTGCCGGAGGACTTGTCATTTTTGGAATTAATGAAAAATTGACAAAAATTAAGAAATTGATAAAAGTGAAAAATTGACAAAAATGGGAAAATTGAAAAAATTAGAAAAATTGATAAAAATTGAAAAGTTGGCAAAAATTGATGAAAATTGAAAAATTGATAAAAATTGGAAAATTGACAAAAATTAAGAAATTGATACAAGTAAAAGATCGATCAAAATTGAAAAATCGACACAAATTAGAAAAATTGTTAAAAATTCAAAATTGATAAAAATTAGAAAATTGATAAAAATTGAAAAATCGACAAAAATTAGAAAAATTGTTAAAAATTCAAAAATTGATAAAAATTGGAAAATTGATAAAAATTGAAAAATCGACAAAAATTAGAAAAATTGATAAAAATTAAAAAATCGACAAAAATTAGAAAAATTGATAAAAATTGAAAAAAAAATTGTCAATTTTTCAATTAAAAAATTGATAAAAATTGAAAAATCGACAAAAATTAGAAAATTGTTGAAAATTCAAAAATTGATAAAAATCGAAAAATCGACAAAAATTAGAAAAATTGATGAAAATTGAAAAAAAACTGTGAATTTTTCAATTAAAAAATTGATAAAAATTGAGAAAACGACAAAAATTAGAAAAATTGATAAAAATCCAAAAATTGATTAAAATCGAAAAATTGATAAAAATTGGAAAATCTATAAAAATTGATTTTTTAAAAATATTTCTTAAAATTTCCGTGTGTTTTCTCGTCAATATAATTAAATATTGAATTTTCGAGATGAAACGAAATTTTGAACCAAATAAAATAAATAATAAACGTCAATCTTCACATTTATTCCCTAAATTCACGAATTTCTTGGAATTATTTTTTTCTGCGCCAATTGTTTCGAAATGTTTTTTTTTCTAAGTTAAATACATCCAAGTTTCCATATGACGCTACCATGTGCATTGGAATTCTTCAACCCCCATGTAGGTGTCATGTGGCCGGTGAAATTGTGTTCGCAGGGGGGCAGTTATGGGAACCCACATGCAATCACCAGTCCATGTCCATCGTATTTATTTCCATTACATTTTTTTAAAACCCTTGAAAATATCCACGTAAATGTACATAGTAACAACTGGATCATTAGATGTGTGTGTGTGTGTGTGGGTAATAAAATTATCGTAACATCCGCCTTGTTTTTCGAATTAATGCAGAGAAAAAACAACACTGAGAAAAAAAAAGATCTTTTCGGAAATGAGACTCGCTCATATTTAATAAAATTTCGGTTTCACTTATTTTCTTCAGCGAAGAAAATTCATTTGAAGAAATCAACTATGAACGTATGTCTAACAAGCTGAAGATAATTGCAATATCATGCAGAGTTCGGGACATTTTATGAGATTGATATTTTCTGAGTTACTCATTGCAAATATATGATATTTTGGGGGAAAACTGTAGATTCTTAGGTGAAATATTTATGAATTTCCTGCAATATGGATTATACTTGCTGAAATACTGAAGATATTTCAGAATAACATGACAGTATCAGAAAAGACCCAAAAAACATCTACATTTGGTAGAGACAGAGTGTTTTTTCTGCACAATATTACAATGTATTGGTCATAAAAAATAGACGATTAAATCCGATGTTTTTAATAGTGAAGAGATTTTCTCCTGAGCAATTGAAAATTTTTCTACAGTAGAAAGATTTTCCTTTACATCAGTGGATAATTTTCGTGCCAAATCAATGAATTCCTAAAAAAAAAAGAAAATTTAATGGATAAAAAGAAAAACCAGCCGATTTCTTTAGGAATCCTTGGAAAAAGTCTGACAAAAATGTAGGTATCCTTCCGCCAAATCTGTATTTCATAGATTTGCCTGAGAAATTAGTTAGGAGGATTTCTCTTTTTTTACGAAAAAATTGAAATATTTATTTGCCGATAGCAAAATTTATTTGACAACAATTTTACTTTTTAGCGTATGTGTACTTCAATGAACTTGCAATTTCGAATTATCACAGTATTCACGAAATAATCAATTTTTACTGCATTATGAATACATGCGTGACCTCACGCCCATTGTACCAACGAAGTGGGGGGGGGGGGGGGGAGGGGAGAGGAATTTACAAGCTTATTATGTGCAACAAGTTGACAACCGCACGTCAATTGATGTGTTATTAATCGTTGGTTAATCGCGTTAATTCAACGAGCATCGAACTCATTCAAACATGTATGTATATATATATTGCACTTCATTTCCATTTTTTTTTCAACTCTTCTCGCCAACATTAACCGGGGAATTTACAATGTTATACTATCATTGTCGAATGTGATTGCACAAATTTCATTTCAATTACGGCATTGAATGGTGAAAAAAAGGGGGGGGGGCAATTGTTGCTGTATGCATATGTACGAAATACTGTAAATGAACTATGCTTATTTTTTCAATGGACAATTGTGATTTAACCGTCAGAAATAGTATCATTGTATCAATTGATGACTTTTCATAATTTACAGCTCGTTTAATAATGTTTGTATTGGTAAATTTTTATATCATTATGATTATTTCAATCAATGTTGCGCGTTCAAATGATTTATCAGAGGTGAATTTATTTGATTTTTTTGTGTTTTTTTTTTCATTTGGAAGCGATAACTGGAAGAATTGGTGGATAAATATTTACTTTTTATTTCGAAATCATCGGTAATTAATTGAAAAAACTAATTACCCGTTTAATCCACGTTTTCTGCCAATTTTCGCTTTATGAAGAGACGAAAAAAACGATAAAAATTATGGAAAAATCTTTGTTTTTAGTAAGAATTTTTTTTTCTCCATTAAGAATATCCAGTCACTTTCGACAGAGTAGCTATGAAGAGAGTTTTTAAAAATTTACTTTACACTATGTTTGGACACAAATTGAGTCAAAAATAATTATTGAAAAAAATTAAATTAACATTAGAACTCCATAAGCGAGATTCAGTTTCAGTTTCACTGCAACAATTCATGGTTACAGATCTATTTTTTCCTTGTATAACTATATATATTCTTGTTCGTAAGAATGTCTAGGGGAAGGTGGGGGCAAAATGGACATCAGGGGTAAAATGGACACATCTAAGTTTTTAGGCAAATATTATGGAAAACTTTTGAAATTGGTAGAAATATTGGCGGTAGATTGTTGTTGATGATTCCATTGGAAAGCTAAGGAAATTTCGGGCGGAAAACAAGTGCCAGAATTAATTTTTTTTAATTTTTGGCGATTTTGACTTTTTTGAGCATTTTAGAGGGGTAAAACCATTCCTTTTTTTGAAAATTTTCAGTTTTTTGAGAATATCTCTGGTTCTATTTGTCGTAGCGTAAAAATTCCGATGGGAGGTGAGAGGTGAGATCATTTGTCATCGATTCATAGCGTTTTCGATTCAAAAATATCCATTTTTGAGGTATTTATGGGCATTTCTATGAAACAGTTTTGTGAAACAGTTTTTGACCTATAACTATCCCAAAAATTGATATTTTTGAATTCAAAACCCCATAAATCGATGGGAAATGAGCTCACCTTTCATTTGAGACCAACCCCGAATTGCTACGAGTAGTAGAACCAGAGATATTTGCAAAAAACTGAAAATTTTCAAAATAGCAATTTTCAAAGGCTTTACCTCTCAAAAACGCCGAAAAATATCGAATTTTCAAAAAAATCGAAAAAAATACATCTGACATTTGTTTTCCGGTTAAAATTTCCTCAGCTTTTCAATAGAATCATCAAAAAAAATCCATCTCTAACCGTTTCATTACAGTGTCCATTTTGCCCCACTCTCCCCTATTAATTTTTTAAATCATAAAAAACGCCTGTTACCGGACAAATAGCGACGATTAATCCAATTAATTGCATGAAAACATGAATGGCGGCAATATTGGTATTTGAAATCCGAGGATCCTCCAATGCCAGTCCTAGATGCTGGAACAGCGTCAGTCAAATTCGGAACAATATTGGATATTTATAATATTATTTAATAACAATTTATTATCGTGGACGTTTTAATATCGGTAAAATGTTAAAAAATCGGAATAATCAGAATATTCATGATAACTTAGAAAGAAAAGGTAAATAATTTGAACCTGCTACTTGGATTTCCTTCAAAATAAACCAACATTTCCTAAAACCTTAATTTTCTCCAGATTTTCACTCTCCCCATTCCTCTCCATCCAAATAACCAACGGTTCTTCTCTCGTCTTGGGAATTTTATTTCACTGTCATCTTTTTTATTCACCTCAAATTGATGCGACAGATAGGCAACGAGGTGTATGTCCCTCTTATACAATAAAAATCCCCAATTCGAAGGGTCCTTTTCGTAACAGACGCCGATTTCCCAAGGTACTAGTAACCAATAACCCAAGGTGTCTACCGTTTTCGTCTCCTCCAGACGAAAATTTTTCCGAAGGATATGGCCCTTTTTCTTTATTTCTCCCCTCATCTATCTGCAGATCGTGTGATTCCCATGACTTCTGCACTGTGGGAAACACTAACGTTTTGATATTGAAAGCTGTGTGGAAAGATGCCACTGCTAGCAAAAAAAAAAAAATGGGAAGAAGAAATAAGGGATCCCATTGGACTTTTTTTTTTCTTCATGTCAGGAAAAGGAAGTAGGCCCACAACGGTCCTTGCCCCCAAGTGCGTAGCAATCGTCTCTTTTAAATCACCTAAAAAGGCCCAAAATTCGTTCCTCACTGTTTCCCAAATGTCTTTAAAACTAGTGGAGATACGCCCTTTTTAAATGCCTTTTTTTTGAACGATTTTAGAGCTTTTGAAATTCTTTTTACAAAAATCTTCCGAAAAAAAAAGGATTTTTTGGGTAAAAGTGGTGGGAATTGCACGAGTATTTTTCGAACGTTTGAATTTTTGTCTTGAGATTTAAAAAGAAGTGTTTCTACGCCAATGCAAGATATCGTAGGACCCCTCAGGTGGCACATTCCCCTTCGATTTAAATGCCCAGGTATACTAAGAGGCCCCCTCACAGTGCCACCAAGTAGTTTCCCTCCAAAAAGGCTCTTTTACTTCTTAATGTGTGTGTATATATATATAGAGAAGAGTGGAGCAAATTGGACTGCTGGGGCAACATGATTGAGGAATTTTTTTCGGAGTCAAGGAGTTCATGGAAAAATCTGCAAAAAATTGAGAAGATGCTCGAAAATATGAAAATTGTTGGTGAATTTTCTTGAATTTTTTTGTTGAAGTCTTCATTATCAAAAAAAATCAGAAATATTTTTTTCAACGAAGTGCATTTTGTCCCGGTTTTCCTTACATATATATATATATGTGTATTTTTGTTCTTGTGTGTGTTTCTGCGTATATCAGAGCCAAGAATTCGTGTAAGAAGGTGACGTTGCTCCTTCGTCGTTTCTCATTCCACTTTTTTCCTTCTTTTTTTTTTTAACGAAAGGCGCGTGCCAGCTGCTGTGTCCCAAGGCGTAACCGACATTTCGGCTTCTGCCAAGGTGGGGAGAATTCGCGCCCATTGTTGTGGGCCTCTAGCGTCTTGGGGGCCCCCTTGTAACGTCTTAAAGACGGTAGAAGAAGGAGAAAAGGAGAAAAAAAGCCAGTTGGCTTGTGACTGGGTGGAGACCAACGGTTTTTTCTCTTTTTTTTCTTTCTTTGACGTTTCAGAATCAACTCGAGGGGACATTTTCATTTTTTTTTGATATTAAAACCGCATTGAAAGATAAGAATTTTGTAATATTTTGTGATTTTGTAATAAATGTGTATAGTCGGTACAAAAATAGGTGACTATAAAAATTTCATTCAGAAAAAAAAATAATCGATTAGAAAAAAAAATAAAAAATTTCTTCAAATCGAATTTATCATTTTTTCATAGAAATTTAAAGAAAAATTGCACATTTTTAAAAGTATTGTGAAATAAAGATGTTTTTTGATGAATATGAGAAAATATGCATTTAATACGATTTTAAAAAAATCAATATTTCTTGAAAATCTCAAAATTTAAGAATAAATTGTCATTTTTTAATCGTTTTTTTGGTCTTTTCTGATCGATTATAATTTTTTTTGGATTAAAATTCTATAAATTCAATTATTTTTCTGTTAACTATACACATTTATTTAATAAAATTACTAAATTTTTTCTTTCAGTATGGAAAACATGAAAATAGTGTTCTTTGTGTGTATGTGTGTGTCTATATGTGTTTATGACTCTTGAAATAGGACACATTGAGAAGACAATTTGTGTCATTTGGGACAGAAAAAAAAATAAAGAGAAACAGTATAATGGCACTCCACCAGAAGATGGAGCAATTGAAAATGGTGATTGAGAGACATTGGCGAGTTTTCTCGGAGGTAGGAAAAAGTAGAAGTGCAGTTATGCAGAAGCCAACATATTGGATGGTTTTTTCTGAAATAAAAGGACAATAACTGGGCAGAGTATCTGCTACTGGTTTAAAAAGAAACAACTTTTTGGATGGTTTTTTTTTTGGGAGAAGGGGGGGGGGGGGGGGGGATTACGATGTTATTATCGGGGGTCCGTTGGCGAAAAGTCTTGATGGCAAATTGCCAGTGTTCTTCTGTTTTTTTCGGCAATAACAGAAAGTATTCTGCCCTTTTTTTTAGGAAAAAAAGAGGAATTATGTTCGGGACTGGTCAATGGCGCCGGAATGACTTAATTACGTTGAAGCACCAAAGTTTTGTGTTGAGGTCAATAAAATAGAGAAAATGAGGATTTTTAGGGCTGTTTTCAATTAATTGCTGATAATTTGGGGAAATATGATTTAATTTACTTGAAAAAGTGACTTGAAAAATTGGAGATAATTATTTTGCTGGATCTATTATCTTCCAGAATTTCTCCTGAAAAGGCAGCTCTACAAAAAAATCTGAAAAAATTCACCAACAATGTAGACATGCCAGAGCATCACTCCGAATTTTTTCAGAATTTTTCATAGAGTCCTTTGCTCTGAAAAAAAATCCTTATATATTTTTCAAAAATATCTCTTTATTAAATTCATTATTTCCCAGAATTTTTTGCCAGACAGAAGTTCTTCCAGAAAAAATCTGAAAAAATTCAGCAATAATGCAGACATATTGGGGAATTATCTCAATTTTTTCCAGAATTTTTCTTGATCACATGCATGAGATAGAGAGAGAGAGGCAAATAGTTACGACTACCTTCTAATTAAAATTTCTCAATAACTGTACGGTGAATTGAGTATTTTTTTCTTCTATTATTTAGTTGAAATGCTGTTCTCTTCGCCAATTGTTTTTAAATAATGGCTCGACCCTGTGGTTTTTCAGTAATTTCGTTATTTTCGTCCCATTTAGAGTATCTCCCCCCACCACCTCTATTTTCACTAACTCCAATAATTATCCCCCTCAAAAAATCAAAGAAATACTCCCCAAAAAACCTTCCTCTTACTCCACAAATAAACTCATTTTCTCGTAACCCAAGTGAAATAAGCAATTCACATTTTATAGACGAATATATTCTATCGTTTGAGCCAATCAAGACTGTGATTGAGTGTAATGGACTTGCGTCTTGTGTCCCCCATATTCTGACCCAGGGGTTCTCTCCCGCACTCACATTTCATCATTATTACCATTATTATTATTATTATTTTTTTTAATTCCAAACCCACAAAATGATTCTCATTCAATTTGCAAGCCTTGTCTCTTTTATTCAAGCACTGAGAAAAAAAAAATTCTTGTAGCAAGAAAATTCAACCTCACAATTTTTATATCTATATATATATATATATTAAAATTTTCTGGAGTTCAGTAAATTTTTATGAAACTAAGTAAATTTTCTTACAACAAAATTTCTTTTTTTTTCGCAGTTCGGACGATTTTCTTGGAGTTTTAGTGTTTGATTTTATCGTCCATGTATCTATTATTATTATTATTTTTGTGACATCACTTTAATGGCACCTTCGGTCATATATATAGACTCTTGGAGTCTTTTTATCGTCACTCGCACTTTTTTTTTCTGCGTAAGCTGTAAGTTAAACGTGAAACAGTAACGTTAACATCCACAGGATGAAGGCCTATTCCTCCACACACACTTATGCACACAATATACACATATATATAGATATATAAAATATATAGACTTTAACTTGTGTAGCCCGGGGAGTTGGCGTTTGGTTTAGTTGGTATGATAATGAGGAAGGTGACTTCCGATGATCCATATATGAGGAGAGAAACCGAGAGTTGGGTCTCTCTATAACCGTACGATGAAGAGGGAACACGTCAAGTAATAGGCAGTAGTGTATATGTATGTATGTGTATATGCAGGGATTTGATTCAGATTGAGGAGAATTGTCCAGATGAGGGGTTAGAATTTATCCAAGAAGCGGACACTCCAATCTCCACTTTATTCCTACAACATATATATATATATATACATATATACATACGTCGTTTAAATATATTATTTTATAAAGTGTGTAGATATAATCATAACGTTTTTCATCAATCTTCTGGATTATTTAACGTTAAACTTCCGCAGTTACTTATATTCGACTCTTTTTTTTTTTTAATGGAAAAATAATGACTCAATTCAAAATGCAATATTTTTGGGATTTTTTAGACGAATTTTTAAAAAATTTCTTGCAAAATAGTGGAGATACGCCTTTTTTTTAAGATCTTTTTTTTTTAACCCTGAGAATTTTTCTATAAAAGTAACTTGGGGCAAAAAGGGCGTATCTCCATTTTTTTCTGTGATATTGAAATGAAAAAAATTGACGAAAAAAGAAGGAATCATTCTTCATCAATTTTTTCGGATTATTTGACTATTTTTACTAACATTCGACATTTTTTATAAATAAAACGAATATTTTTCATATATAAAAAAAAAAAAATGGCTCAATTTAAAATGTGATATTTTTGGGATTTCTTAGACGAATTTTTAAAAAATTTCTTGCAAAATAGTGGAGATAGGCCTTTTTTTTAAGATCTTTTTTTTTAACCCTTAGAATTATTTTATAAAAGAAACTTGCAGCAAAAAGGGCGTATCTCCATTTTTTTCTGTGATATTGAAATGGAAAAAAATTACCGAAAAAAAAGGGAATCATTTTTGATCAATTTTCTGTATTATTTGACTACTTTTACTAACATCCGACATTTTTTATAAATAAAATGAATAATCTTCATGAATAAAAAAAATAATGACTTAATTCAAAATAAAGCAATTTTTTTAAAATAATTTTTAAAGGGAATTTCCGTAAATAATGGAAATACGGCTTTTTTTTTACCCAAATCCACTTCTCGTAGCTTTTAAAAATCTCTACAAAATAATTTCAGGATAAAAAGGACGTATATCCATTTTTAACAGAAATATTTTGAAGAGAACCCTGATAAAAACGGAATTTAAATGTGTTTAGGAAATTCTTTGTTTTTTCTTTTTTTTTTGATGAGAAAATATAATGCTGAGATGGTTTCATTTTAAACTCTCTCATAATTTGCATGAGAAGTTTAAATGTGCAGAATGAAACTGTTGCTGTGTGTATTATTATTTGCTGACATGCGTATTAAAACAGTGCTTGTTCCCAAGTGTCGGATGATGCCTCAACGCGGTTAATCCAATTGAGTCAATTTGGGTTAACTTGAAGTCGTCTAAACAGGCTCGTTTGGGTGACCTGATGATGCATGGGTAACTTCTGTATCCGGTAGTGTTTCTCTCCTCTTCTTTTTTTTTCTTTTTTTATCTCACGATTCGTTTTTCCTTCCTATTTCTTCAATTAAAATGCAAAAAAAGGAGCACTAATAATTTTTTTTCTTTTTTTTACGTTAATTCTCATTTTTGCAGTATTCTTAGGTGATAAACAATTCAAATTGGCCAATTTTAATTGAGTTTCTGGGGAAAACGGATGTTTATGAATATTTTAAGGAAAAGACGTTTATTTTTAAAAGAAAAAAAAATAAATAAAAAGTGCACAGTGTCTGGAGAAAATGAAAAATCAATAGAATGATGACTAAGTCGAGAATTGAAAGAGAAGATAAGAGATGGAGAAAAGGGAGATGAGAAATAAAAGAAAAAAAAAACTGCATCACCCTCAGGATTTCCTCCTCAGTCTCCAGCAGTCATCATCATTCGCATCGCAACTGGGAATGATGTAGTCATTGGACTTGTTCTATCTATCTATCTCTCTCTCTCTTTTATGTATGTATGTATATGTGAAGCTATACTGCGGGGGCACGCGAGTATTTGCCCAGTGTACACACTAGAACCTTTCCCCAGCTGACGTTGATTGAAGGAATAAGGGAAACGGCGAGCACTCTCAAGTGGCCAAGCCTCGGTTATTTCTCGGTTCTTTCTGTCTTTTTCTCTTTTTCTCTCTTTCTGTTTTCTGATATTTTTAACATGATACTAGGATGATTCTACATGTTGAGGGCGAATCTTCAATTGATTATTAGGCATTTTTTTAGGATTTGATCGCTTATTTTTTTGATTGGGCATCAAAAATGATGTTTTTTTTTTATACACAGAGAAAAATGTTTTTTCAATTTAAGAATGTGCAGTCACTTAATTTAAGAATGTGCAGGTCACTCAAATTAAGAAAGAAAAAGTCACTTGATTTAAGCGAGAAAAGTCACTTGATTTAAGCGAGAAAAGTCACTTAATTTAAGTGACTTTTACTTTCTTGAATTAAGAAAGAAAAATTTACTTGATTTTAGTGAGAAAAATCACTTGATTTAAGTGAGAAAACGCACTTAATTTAAGTGAGTTCTACTTTCTCAGATTAAGAAAGAAAAATTCACTTGATTTAAGTGAGAAAAGTCACTTGATTTAAGTGACTTTTACTTTCTTGAATTAAAAAAGTAAAAGTTACTTGATTTAAGTGAGAAAAGTCACTTGATTTAAGTGAGAAAACGCACTTGATTTAAGTGAGTTTTACTTTCTTAAATTAAGAAAGGAAAAGTCACTTAATTTAAGTGACTTTTACTTTCTTAAATTAAGAAAGAAAAAGTTACTTGATTTAAGTGAGAAGAGCCACTTGATTTAAGTGAGAAAACGCACTTGATTTAAGTGAGTTTTACTTTCTTAAATTAAGAAAGAAAAATTTACTTGATTTAAGTGAGAAAAATTACTTGATTCAAGTGAGTTTTACTTTCTTAGATTAAGAAAGAAAACGCACTTGATTTAAGTGACTTTTACATTCTTAAATTAAGAAAGAAAAAGTTACTTGATTTAAGTGAGAAAAATCACTTGATTCAAGTGATAAAACGCACTTAATTTAAGTGATTTTTACTCTCTTAAATTAAGGAAGAAAAAGTCACATAATTTAAGTGAGAAAAGTCCCTTAATTTAAGTGACTTTTATTTTCTTAAATTAAGAAAGAAAAAGTTACTTGATTTAAGTAAGAAAAGTCACTTGATTTGAGTGAGAAAACTCACTCAATTTAAGTGATTTTTACTCTCTTAATTTAAGGAAGAAAAAGTCACTTGATTTAAGTGATTTTTACTCTCTTAAATTAAGGAAGAAAAAGTCACTTGATTCAATTGAGAAAAGTCACATAATTTAAGTGACCTGCACATTCTTAAATTAAGTGACTGCACATTCTTAAATTAAGAAAATATTTTTCTCTGTATACTTAATTAATTCCCTCACTAATAAAAGAGGAAACACACTCACCTATAAATTCTCTCGTTTTCACAAAAGAATCCATACGACAATTTTTTCATTTTTTTTATCTTTTCAATTACTATGAGACCTGAATTTACCGGAAGCGCGTGTCCACTGGACCAAGTATCCTCCCTGGAAACATCCACTTTTCCAGAGGAAACACCTACAACTACAAAAACCAACCGGACCCGCTTCCGAGATTGGATCGAGTGAGAGAGAGAGAGAGAGAGAAAGAGAGAGTTGGAAGAGAATAAGTCCCCATGAGCCAATGAAAAGATAGAAGGGAACTTCCATGAATGAAGGTAGAGAAAAAAGGAGAAAAAAAATTATTTATCGTGTCGAACAAAGAATGTAAAAAAAAAACCAAGAGGTGGGGAAATGTGGAAGAGAGGTGACGATCGTGTGTGTGTTTAAGGGGACTTTGGAACGATACCTGTGCGACTGTCCGGACATTATTCCGGACGTCCGTTGTTTTGTTATTTTAAAATCACGCGCGATATCGACGAATAAGTGTAGTAGTAGGCCTCTCGATACCAATTTTTTTTTCTCCTTTTTTTTTCATTCCTTTCTCAACTAAGCGACAAAAAGCGAATCCAGGATGTGAGAATATGTTTCGTAAAAAAAAAAAAAAATTAGAAGAATGAATGGAAAAGTCAGAGAGGCGCGGAATTCGCGGGTTTATTGTTGAAGACAATTGAAATTAACCGGAAATGGAATTTTAATTCAATTACAAATTAAACCGCAATTAAAACAAAGACATACATTTAATTTTAATTTTTCTCCCTTTTTGAATTTAATTAAATCAATTTTTTTTCCCCATTTAATTGTTAAACTTCATTAATTTGAAATTTAAAAAAAATCAAAATTTAATTCAATTTAATTTAATTTAATTTGAATTTAAATTAAGTGATTTCTTCTTTTTACCAGTCTGACTGCTTCATTGTCTCAAAGTGGACGAAAAGATTAAGAAGATGTCTTTTTTTTTACGTTTGTGTTATTGAGAGATAAAGACAGAGATGAAAGAGGGGGGGGGGGGGAGGGGGAGATCCCCTTTGGGTGCATGAGGGGGTAACTCAAGACGGGTCTAAGTGAACCTTCCGGTCGGCCTGGCAATGATAGCCCTGAGAACACTGGCCCGACCTCCGGATATGTGTTACAACACATAACGTTACTACTTATTGCCAAGTGTCACACACTTGTTTTACATACACATGCAGTTTTCCACGCGATTTTACATGAATTAAAAGATATGGCAATTAAAAAAATGATCCTTCAGTGATTTTTTTGAATTTAATTGCAGGTGATGTCTCAAGATTTGATGTGAAACGTTGATGATTATTCAGTTTGTGAAGTTTAATTTAATGAGAGGGAGAGGGGGGGGGGGTGAAAAGACGTTTGCCTGTGACTCGAGCAGCTTTTCTTTGGAAATTGAAGTCTTTGAAGGAAACCTAGAAAGAACCTCTTTATAAGATTCGAATGATTCGAACTTTTTGAAAAGTTTTGTTTTTTTAAAAGGCACTCGGAAACTAAGCGAGATAACGAGATTTTCATGGAGACCTTTTTTGTAGCTCTTGAAATTTTCTACAAAAAAGGTCTCTTGGAAAATTCCGCTATCTCGCTTAGTTTTTGAGATCCTTTCAGAAATGGTTTTTTGTGAGATTTTGATGATCGAATCGATGATTTTTGAGAAGTTTTGTTTTTTTCAAGTGCGTACGGAAACTAAGCGAGATAACGGAATTTATGTAGAGACCTTTTTTGTAGAGAATTTCAAGAGCTAGAAAAAAGGTCTTCACAAAAATTTCGCTATCTCTCTTAGTTTCCGAGATCCCTTTAGGAAAAACACTCGAAGATCGAAAAATGGGAATTTTGAGATCTTTTTGTGGTTTACAATTGCGTGACACATACAATGCAATCTCATTTACTAATTCGGAAGTAATAATCACCGTGAAACCCACTCCCACCACCCATTCTCTCCCTTTCACACTCCTACCCAGGGAAACGAGCTTCACTAACCACTAAAAAAAAATATAAAACCAAAAGAGAAAACCCCTTAACCAGAAAAAGTATCGTCCACTTTTAAATAAAGATATAAGCCAAAAGAATACGACAAAATTTGACCAGTTTCCTAACTCATAGCCACTCGGGTGTATCGCCTTCCGCAGCTTTGTCATGAAGTTCCGGATCTGAGGACCCTCTTCCTACCTGTTTGTTTTCCTTTTATTTTTTTATTTTGTTAATTATATTTTATTTCGATTGCCTCATTCACTAGAGCACTCCCGTGTTTCCTCCTTTCCCAATAAAATCCGGAAGTAATTTTCTTTATTGTCCAATAAGAATGCTGAGTGTCTGGATGAGTGTTGAAAATTTATTGATTAGTTTTTGAAGTAATAGAATTTGTCTATTTGATGATTTTGCAAATTTTTTTTCTTATTTGCAGGATAAAATGTATCGGATCAAAAAAAAAGTGGATTTGTCCATTAGTTTTTTATTAATTTCTAATAATTAGGGAGAAGTTGCTTTAATTTACCAGAAATAGTAATTAAACTATTTAAAAGTCATATTTTTAGCTTCTGAAGAATTGAAAAAAATAAGTGAAAAATTTCCTATCCCCATTATTTTGGAAAATAATTTAATAAATAAATTTTTTTTAAAAATTCACAAAATTCATTCAAATATTGTAAATTAAAAAAAAAAAAAAAATGTAAAAATGCATTACAGAGTAATGCAAAGACAATGAAGAGGCTCCTTCAACTGTCCTTTGATTTTACTGTTTTTTTTTTTTTCTTTTTTTTTCCTTGAAGTCGAGGCTGGTGTTACTGAAAGGCACTGGAGGTAAATGGAGACACCCTTCTTCATTCCTTTGCCTGGAGGCGACCGAGGGAAAAATTTTTGCGTCGTCGCGTGTCTCTCACGTTCATGCTACTTTTGTGTGCTTTTGGAGCAACAAAAACAAAGAAAAAAAAAAAAAAAAAGAAAACGAGTACATACAAAATAAAGAAGAAGAAGAAGAAGAAAAAGGAGGAAAAAAAAAGGAGAAACATTGAGACTTTACTTCTTCCAATCTCACTTTATCTTTCCTTTTTTTCTCTCTCTCTCTCTTTTTTTCTTTTCGTTACTGTCCCATTGCCGCAGTAAGTGAAGAAGGTGGAAAAAAAAGAGTCGAGAATAGGAGGAAGTACGAGTGTTTTCTCGCCCATTGTCCAAACGCGCATCAAGAAAGAAGAAAGGCTTCTCTGATGACGAGCACTGGCAAGTTTTTGCTGTTGCATAAGGCGAGAAAATACGGATACAGGCCCTTCTTTTCAGCTCCTTTCTTTTTTTTTTAAGTTTTTTTTTTTTTTTTATTATTTATGTCTTCTTTTCTATTTACGACGTAAGTAATGTGAAGGCACTCTCTAGTGATTTCTGTAAGTAGCACTCGTGTTTCAATGGAAGAAACGAGTCGTCCAGAGTTTTCTACGTTTGTTGTCAAAAGAATATTCTTGCAGTCTGGTGAATTTATTTTTACTTGAGCTTGAATAATAAATATTTTGATGATGCGGTAATTAGCAGTGAATTTTCATCGATTTCTCCACTGTTTTTGCAGATTTATAGGGAAATTTATCGATTATTTCGGTTAAATTGGATATTTTACAGCTTAATTGGACATTTTTTGAGCTAAATTGAGCATTTTTCAAGCTAAATCAGTCATTTTCCATCACTTCCATCATTTTCCAGCTAAAATGGACATTTTCCGGCACAATTAGACATTTCTCAACTTAACTGGACATTTCTCAACTAAATCAGACATTTTCCAGCTAAACCGGATATTCTCAACATCGATTTTCCTTCGACACTTCTCATTAAAGTAATATTTTCCAGCTTAAGTAGACATTTTCCAGTTAAATTGAGCATTTTTCAAGCTAAATCGGTCATTTTCCATCACTTCCACCATTTTCCAGCTGAATTGAACATTTTTCAGGTGAATTTGATATTTTCCAGTTGAATTGAGCATTTTTCAAGCTAAATCAGTCATTTTTCATCACTTCCATCATTTTCCAGCTAAATTGGACATTTTCCAGCACAATTAGACATTTCTTGACTCAACTGGACATTTGCCAACTGAATCAGACATTTTCCAGCTAAACTGGACATTTTCAACATCGATTTTCCTTCGGCACTTTCCATTAAAGTGATATTTTTCAGTTTAATTAGACATTTTCCAGTTAATTTGAGCATTTTTCAAGCTAAATCGGTCATTTTCCATCACTTCCATCATTTTTCAGCTGAATTGGATATTTTCCAGCACAATTAGACATTTCTTAACTTGACTGGACATTTTCCAACTGAATCAGACATTTTTCAAATCGACTTTTTTTTCAAATTTTCCATTAAATTAATATTTTTCAGCTAAATTGGACATTTTCCAGCTAAATTGGACATTCTTCCAGTTAAACCGCACATTTTCCCCATCAAATCCCCAAATACCTTTTTCCTAGACACTTTCCCAAATTCCAAAAAATGTCACTATCAATAATTTCGTGAGCTCAATATATTCCGCGAAATTTGTAAAATTTTCAAGACGTGATTTCGCAATTAAAAAACATGTTTCAAGCTGGAAAGAAAAAAAGCAGGGGAAATGCTTCCCCTGAAGCCCTCAGCCAACACTCTGGCGTGCATTCAAGTATATAGCCCAAGAAACTTGGTGGTAAAAGTAGCGTAAGAATAAGGTTTGCCCTTGGCTACATTACAACGTACCCAAGACCTCAAGGATATACCTCTTTTAATTCTCTATCCTCCCCTTGTCCCTTAAATCTCCTTCTGTAACGGAGAATCTTCGGTAGAAACAAAGTTTAAGGGGGGAAACTGAAGGGCCAAGAGACGACCAGGGTACAGAGTTAACCCTGAAGATATGCAGAAGAAAACCTCGTGGGGTTGAAGCAAAGTATAAGAGAGAGAAAGAGAGAGAGAGAGAGAGAGAGGGGAAAAATCATGGTAGATAACCAAAAGAATCTGTGCGAAGCCGCCAAGCACACACTTGAAACGCTGCGATGACTACCACTCGAGTCTTTCAACGCGAAAAGGAATGGCTTGTCAAGTGTTATCGCATCTTCCTCAGTGTCTTTCAAACGTGCACATTAATTTATTTTCTGCAAATTTTTTTCCTTTTTTCTTCTGAATTAATGGCTTTATTTTTAATTATCGTAGAGGGAAATTTCGTATGTACACCTAAGAAAAATACTATTGTTGAGGTCATTTTCGTACACAGAGGGAAATGTTTTCTTAATTTAAGAATGTGCAGTCACTTAATTTAAGAATGTGCAGGTCACTTAAATTAAGTGACTTTTCTCAATTGAATCAAGTAATTTTTTCTTTCTTAATTTAAGAAAGTAAAAGTCACTTAAATCAAGTGCATTCTCTCACTTGAATCAAGTGACTTTTCTCACTTAAATCAAGGGACTTTTCTTACTTAAATCAAGTAACTTTTTATTTCCTAATTTAAGAAAGTAAAAGTCACTTAAATTAAGTGACTTTTCTCACTTAAATCGAGTGACTTTTTCTTTCTTAATTTAAGAAAGTAAAAGTCACTTAAATTAAGTGACTTTTCTCACTTAAATTAAGTGACTTTTCTCACTTAAATAAAGTGACTTTTCTCACTTAAATCAAGTGACTTTTCTCACTTAAATCAAGTAACTTTTTCTTTCTTAATTGAAGAAAGTAAAAATCACTTAAATCAAGTGCGTTTTCTCACTTAAATCAAGTGCGTTTTCTCACTTAAATCAAGTGACTTTTTCTTTCTTAATTTAAGAAAGTAAAAGTCACTTAAATTAAGTGACTTTTCTCACTTAAATCGAGTGCGTTTTCTCACTTAAATCAAGTGACTTTTTCTTTCTTAATTTAAGAAAGTAAAAGTCACTTAAATTAAGTGACTTTTCTCACTTAAATCAAGTGCGTTTTCTTACTTAAATCAAGTGACTTTTTCTTTCTTAATTTAAGAAAGTAAAAGTTACTTAAATTAAGTGACTTTTCTCACTTAAATCGAGTGCGTTTTCTCACTTAAATCAAGTGACTTTTTCTTTCTTAATTTAAGAAAGTAAAAGTCACTTAAATTAAGTGACTTGTCTCACTTAAATTAAGTGACTTTTCTCACTTAAATCAAGTGCGTTTTCTCACTTAAATCAAGTGACTTTTTCTTTCTTAATTTAAGAAAGTAAAAGTCACTTAAATTAAGGGACTTTTCTCACTTAAATTAAGTGACTTTTCTCACTTAAATCAAGTGACTTTTTCTTTCTTAATTTAAGTGACCTGCACATTTTTAAATTAAGTGACTGCACATTCTTAAATTAAGAAAACATTTTTCTCTGTGTTAGGATCTTTTTCTTCTCTATGTGCATTCATAAAAAATCGCCGATTTCACGTGGATAGAACACAAAATGGCGGAATTACGATGAAATACACGGGGCTTTTAAAACATTTTGCGAGTGGACGATGAGTGCGAGTCTACAATCGAGAAGCCGAGAGAGTGACGACGTAAGAGGTTTTTTCCTCAACCACCCCCTCCCTCCCCCTCTTTCTCTCTTCTGTGTCTGTCCGTTTGAGAGAATAAGGTGGGAAAGAAATGAGAAATAGCACACTCGACAGGAACAAGAGAGAAAAAAAGAGAGTGAGAGAGAGGGAGAATCGTTAGACGGTTCTCTCGGCTGTTGGAGTGTATTGAGCGGCCGAGTTTTTTC